>JAULBM010330619.1:0-13049 GCA_032357055.1 Geukensia granosissima
TGTAACCAATATTGTTGAATATAATTAAAAATCTGGTATAGTTTAAATAGTTCTGTTAAACTCTTCCTACTTGAGGTTTTCTTTCTTTTGTTTTTGTTGTTGGTTGCTTTTTTTTTCTTTCCTTTGCTTTTGTTTTTTTTTTAACTTCATTTTCTTTTATTCAACTTATTTTTTAGCGACAATAAAAATGAATTCATGAAAAAATATGACAGCAGTATGGCTGACCTGGATAACAATGTACTAATAAAAAAGCTATGAATCATTAATAAGTTTTTTAAGCCTGAACGAGTCTCCAAAACAAACCAGTAAAACTTTTAAAAAAGTTTTTTATTACTATTTATAGAATATAACATGTCTTTTTCAATATTAACCAAGATATCTTCCCGAGACCCCAATATTTGCCCTTAAGTCTTTAGCTGAGGGAAGATATTGGTTGGGGTTGATATCAGGGTTGACGTGGAAAAGGACATGTAATGATCTATTAATCACATATTTTGTGCCAAATTTGTTTTGATTTGTAATAATTTTCTTGGAATTCAAACAAAAAATTGTATTATGCATACATTTAAAAATAAATACATAGCAGGGATGTCCCTGTACATAGTAGTAGCAACTGCTCATATTAATCATAGCCTGGCAGTACAGCTGAGAACTCCAATAATTATGACGACACAGTGTTCTCAGGTAGCAAGTGAAGGCCAATATGGATTTACAATGCAATATCCATCCAACAGTCCTGATTTACAATGTAAAATCCATATCAGCCCTCATTCCAGCCCTGAAGGCATAATAATTCCAGTGAAATTTGTTCCATGTTAGACATGCAGAAAATAATCTATTTCTATTACATATGTGATAAAGCCAGTTATCAATACAAAAATTTAATACTGCCAGGTATAAAAAATCTTTATAAAAATTTACAACTTCAATGTATTAAAGGCACAAACTCCTACAATGAGTAACTAAATATTTCTCCATTTTGACTTTTATGTAATCATTTCTGCAGTTTAAAGTTTTGCCCTGTTTATTGTAGATTTTGAGAAGAAAGTAAACATATTTTTTCATAGTGTACTTTTCTTCGTTGGTTGACCTTGGCAGCGCATAAAAATTCCTGATCATTTTCCTATTTGAAGCAGCATTAACTGTCTTGTTTGGTGTGCTTGTTGAAGTTAAGATGGGGAAACATCTCAAGACAATTCCCCCAAGCTTCATTTTTTGAGTAGTTTCTAAGAAGAAACTTTTTGTAATTTGGGACAAATTGATAGATGACGGACCGAAGTGATGATATAATAAATAAACTGTGATGCCTTAAAAAATGCCAATGTTGTTAGATATGTGGTGACATCCCATGAGGATGCTAGATCATAAAAAACAACCTAGTATTAGAGCAGATCATGCTATTTATTAGGAGTAAGATTCAATGGAGCAGAACAACATATATTAACCTATTACCATGAAGTCCAATACCTTCAAATCCAAGATTTCATTTCCTCAGTTCTGCAGGTCTGTGGCAATCCCTTTTATTTTTATTACCATGCTCAAAATGCTGTATGATACTAAGTGGTTTATGGTCAGTAATTCAAAGCCTGAAATCATATTAAAATGGTTTAAAAATCTTAATTTTGAATATTTTGCTGAAAAATAATTATGGCACAGGGTTAATGTTAAGAGCTTTAGTGAATGGGTTTGTTAACCTTATTAACTGTTCTGATACAGACAACAACCAACTCAAGTAAGTTACATAGATAAAACCAGAAACTTCAAAATAAAACGGATTCTTAGTAAATTGATCATCCAACCAATTATTTTCAGAAGTTATAAACTAAGATTCAAATCATCTTATCTAAACATTTTTATCATAAGGCCTACCTTAAAAATATGTTTGTTTGCTGTTTTCGGCGTTACTCTCAGAGTGTTGGGTCCTTAGGTAGGAAAAATATTTTATTTTATCAACAGCGATGAAGGTTTGCAGAAAAAATGATACCGGCAGTAACCGGAATATCCGGATCGAATAAAAAAATATTTTAAAAATAGGCACAATAAATTTTGACAGTCGGGCTGATTTTTCAGGGTCGATCGGTAAACAGCAAACAAACAAAGAAGTTGTTTTTCATTCCGTTTCGTTATCAACTTTTGCAGGTGCAACCAAAGTTATATCTTTATATTAATGACAGAATTTGGTAAAGGTTTTAACTAATTTATGTTTACGAATTATTGACCTAATCAATTGTGATTATACAGAGAATACGTTCATTTGAATATAAAAACTCGCTGCATGCACGGGTAAGGGCCCCCGAGGGCGGCCGGGGTATAGAAATAGACCGTTCGGTTTCTCCGCCTGCAGGTAGAACTCCTGCTTAATGGGCCTCCGTTAATTCGAGCTGGATGTATAAATACTCGAACTCCCCTTCTCAAAGGTTGTGCCGAAAGGGAAAGAATAGGCACTAGGTATCTCCGTCCTTGAGGCACTAGTCCTCTTAAAGGAGCGTCCCTGATTGTGGGGATGTATAAATTCACAATCCGTCCAGAAGGAGACGTTAAAGACGCCCTGTGTTTAGGAAATTCCACGTCCTAAGCACGCTAAAGACCCCTAGTAACAGTTCTTTTTGAGTGGTGAGTAGGCGGCCAGTTACAAGGCTAAATTTTCCGCCCCTATCCAACCCGCAATTTTTCCAGTGGCATTCTAAAAGTCCCTCCCCTACCGGTCCCTTTGTTACAGCCTACATAGTCATTTATTGTTTGCTAACTTGTTTCCGTACTGAATATGCATGAAATATTTGCATCTGGACGTTAAACAACAATCTATTTTCTACGACGGCAACGTTCGATTAAGAGGCAAATTATGTATTTATTACAAGTTGAAACAATGTTTTGCACGGATAGTTTTAAAGACGAATGATAAATCTTCAACTTTATGCTATTCATTTTAGTTTTGTTTGGGATTTAGCGCGTCCCTTCCCGAATGAAAATTGTCAATTTTCAACGAGGAAGGACAAAATTCAAAATAGCGGAACGCCATCATTTCCAAGTTACGAAATGCTAAAACTGATATGTATACAAATGCAAGACGAATTTTCACAAAACTTTACTGTTTCTTTATATTTCTTTAACAAATATATTATAATGACCTAGTTCAAAGTCAACAGTAGTTTTGCACGCTCGTCTCGATGCGTACAAAAGATGTGCAGACCCAAGCTATTTTCCTTTGTCAGTAAGATATTAAAATGATGATAATTATTAATTAATTATTGTATTTCAATTATTTTTTTTTTAATTATATTTAACCCAAGATAGAATTGATGATTATTTTATTAAATATATCATATTTTTAGGACATCAACCAATATATAGTAGGTTTCAGTTGATTTCGGAATCCAGCTTACTTGGTTAATAGAAAAACATTTACACACAGTTGTCTTTCTTGATTATGACTCTAATAGTTGGAAATGTTTTTATTATCAATCTGAGGTTGATTAACTCTGAACCACATTATTCTAGTATTATAAAGTCAAGTTGGATGATCGTTAAAAATTAAATATTTTAGTTGGATAAAGTTCTTGGTGGTATCCGAAGACTGAGTGTTGCGAACGGTGATCCAGCCCATGATGAACATCTGTTTATACTGATACATCAAGGTATAACATAACGAGAGGTTACCTAAAACCTATTGGGATCGATTGTTACCGTTTTAGTAAATACTATTAGCTAGAGAAGAATTTTTATGTTTCAATGGGATTACTAAACAAATTTAGACAAAAATGAATTGGCTGAAATAAAGATACACGTTTCTCTAATTCTTTTGTAATTTTCACACTCCTCGACCGGTGTTGGAAATGTTTTTCTAATCCTCTAAGGGGTTGTTATTTCTCGGCTGATGATTGGCTGATTTTCAGACCCCGCGTGCTTCGCTTAACGAATTCAAAGACTTTTCACGATCTTATTTCTTACCCTGGAGGACTGAGCTTTCCGAAGACTGTATCAGTTAGGTAGAAATTACGTTATTTTTTGACTAATACATATGAAAATGCCGTAAAAATAAGTGGCATGTTTGTTTGTTTTGTACACGAGTTACGTCCCTTGTAACAAGGTCTTCATAAAAGATGTTGCACAATCCCGCCTATGATAGTTCTTAAAATTTCTCGTTAAACCTCGAAATTTTAAGGTTTACCTATCTCGACTGTAGAAATATGATAAACAACGGCTTACAATGTAAGATTCTATATTATTACAACGGTTTGTCAAAACCATGCATTTCTATGCCAGAACTTTGTTAGCTTTACAGTGCAGAAACATTTTTTCATGAGAAGAGGTAGAGCTGCATTCTTGCATTAAAAAAAAAATAAATCACTTAAAACCGGTAAAAATATGACAAATTCTAACCATGTTTTGAAGTACCCAGTATGACAGTTCCTTCTGTTCCATGTTAAATATTTGATAAAAAAACCTAGTTGTTTCTGGATGTTTGCCTTGTTTACAGATTATTATGTATATGAACAGAACTTCATGAATTGAAAATGTCTGTGCATAATGCAATAATAAAACATTTCCAATTGAGTATAAATAGAGGTGCTTTACAAGCACTGAATAATTCAACAGCATCATGTTGACATGAGAAGGTTGAACAAATAAAAATTTGGGATGCCATTTAAAATCCTATAAGAGAATCATCTGGAGACTGTTCCATCACAGTTGGTTCCAACAGGCTCAGCAGTTTATTACAAGTTTTTCAAGTAAATTTCCTTTAGGGTCTTATGTAAAACTAAATTCAGCTCAGATGGCAATCTTGATGAGTCCCCAGAGATACCAGATACAATTCTTAAAATGAACTACTAGTATCTTAGGACCATTCTATTAAAGTTTGATTCCAATTAGCTCAAAAATTTCCCAAAGAAGAGCTTTTGACCTTAATTTTATAAAAAAAACAAGGTAAAACTGCAGCAGCCAACCCTGAAATTAGGATAAACACCATCAAAATATTTATCTTACAATGCAAAAAAAAACAGTTTCTTACAAGAAGACCTTTGACAGAAATTTCTATATTAAAACTAGTTGTGGCAGTCATGTTTAATTTCTGATTGGCAAGCAATGAATTTTGGAAGAGGACCAATCAAAAAATATACATGTAACAGAAAAAAATTCAAATATCTAAACGGTTTTTGAAAAAAAGACTTTTGATTAAAAGTCATATAGGTTCCTTAGTTAAGCTAAGTTTAAATGAGTCATGGCTGCCTGAATTTCTGATGAGAATCAATTTTGCAGCTTTGGTAGAGGACCACCTAATGTTAATTTATACCACAATACAATTCTATCAGATTACAGGTATCAAGTAATGGCAAAAGCTCAATTTGACCTTTGGTCCAGGTGAGCTAACAATAGGCAAAGTGGTCATCAACAGCAAGTTCATATTACTTCATCTTCACTGAGGACATATAAGTTAGTATCCATGCATGTATCCTTGTGACCTTGAGGTCAAGATTATGTAAGATGAGTTGTATATTATGACATTATATACCCATCATCACCATACCAAGTTTTATTAAATTATTTTGTAATTTCAGGTTACAAATACCTGTAATTTGTGATACAGAATTATGCTGGCATGTAATTTAGTATGTATTTAATTCCCAAAAAGTTTTAGCATGACCTTGAGATCATGGCGAACTTTATTCATGTGCATTACCACTCTGCATCATCCTTCTAAGTTTCATACCACACTAATCCAAAGATCAACACTTACTTTGTCTAATGGAACATCTTTCAATATGATTTAAACTAAACGATGAATTTCTTCTTTAAGATTGATTTTAATTTAACATTTACCTTCATTTCCTTTAAAAATCAATGTAATAGTATTTCATTTGATCTGAATTCCAAGAAAATTTCCACAAAAATAATTTTTTAAGTGAAATCTACGAAATTTGAACCCACAAAAATTAGTGATTATATGATATATCATGTTATGTGTTCCACAAATTGAAATTAGCACTTTAGAATGGATATGGACATGGGCCATGGCAAAACTCTTCCAAGACCCACTTGCTACATAACATGAAATTTTTTAACATCTACATATAAAAATCTATCTCTTTAAAAGAAGTTTTAAAAATAGTTTAAAAATATTTTATAAGAACTAAATGCTCAAGATTCACACTGCACACAAAAAGAAACAAGTGAAAAAGGGAAAGAAAAACTAAAGACAAAAAATAAAACAAATATGGTTACCTTATATGCTGCAAACTATATAAAACATACATTTGTAACCAAAATGGAAATATGTGTCAAGACAAAATTATGTTAGAGTTTGCAATAAGGAATTAACTAAGGGTATCACTGCACTATCTGTTGGATTTGTTCCTAGATGGAGGAAAAAATAAGTAAAATATTCCTTACTGACCAGGTGTTATAATGAATATTTATGTTACATGAAGACAAAAAGTTCACTAACTTAGTTTTGTACTTAATTGCCATAACAAACATAATGATATGAAGTTACAGATGTATGATGATATGGATTGTACAAAAAAAACATTTTTAATTAATTTTTTTTGCAAATGAATAACCAAGCTTCATTTTCACATTTTTTTGTAGACTAAAAACGGCTTGAATGAATAAAAAAACTCATTTTTCATGTTTTACCTTGATTAAAACATCCATGGCCTGTAGAACAGCCTCTTGTAATGGTGTTACAGTGATATCTGGGTAAGACGGTATGATAAAAGGCGATGCATCACCATGGACAGGCACAGACAGTGCCATTTGTAAGACGGATGATAACTTCTGTAAATCAGCAGCAACAAAGCGAGGTTTGATATGTTCAAACAGATAAGGAAATGTCTGTATCAGAGCTGTCAGGAAAGCTTGTGACGGAACATAAACTTTTGCATTTTTGTTAGTAACTTTCGGTGGTCTTGTGGCATTTGTTCCGATATTTAACCAAACTTTCCAGGCAGCAGTCCATAATGACAAGTCATAGTCAGAGTCATCTTTTGTCACTTTGTTTGATTGCACTTGATCATTTGACTTGACCTCTGACCTTGACATAACCTCCTCAGGAGGTGGGGTCATTTGAGGTAAACCTTCAACTTTGTGTTCCTCTGGTTTATCTTTGCTGATCTGTAATATTTCCTGAAAACTTTTCAGTGCTGCTAATGAGACTTCTGCATTCTGACAGAGTGATGATGTCTCTAAATATTCCAGTAACAAAGACCAAGCTCGTGGAAAATCTCCTACAATATATAGTAGCCAGTAATAAGTAATATAACAACAGGTTCTTTTTTTCTTGTCAGGAACAGCAATTAATTTCCCAAATATTCTTGAGTCTAAGATGATCCTTAGTGCAGAAATTTCAAGGGAAAATTCACTGTGAAATCAAAACTGACCATAGAATTTACACTTACCACAGGCTTACAGTATTTTGTGATATTGATTGCATAATGTTTTGTACATAGTGGGAAGGAACTATCAACCTATTATAATTTCTTCAGTGTAGTATTAATATTAGTAACATGACTAATAACCATAACTCAGATTGATTCATAGATCTATTGCAAAACTAATTAAATTGATGAAAAGACAGTGATTCTTTAGACAAAAACAGTTAAATCCTGTATAAGACTGGTGAATACATTTTGAGGAATGCACCATTTTCAAATGTTTGCAAACTTGGTAGCTTGGACACCTTGAAGACAAATAAACTGTCTGACAAACAAAAACTGATTCTGATTGGACCAAAGAAAAAGTCAAGGTAGCTTTCGAGTGACCAAGGATTGGATGTACTTTGTTGGACCATATTTACACTACCTACATGTATTTAGAGCAAAACTGGGGAAATACTTTATTCTTGTTAAAACAAAGTATTCCAGTAGGGAACTTTTTAAATATTTTTTGACAATTCTGAGCAAGTGTACAGTGAATTCAATTATATTTTTGATATAAATTTTCAGGATAAAAAATAGAATGTTCTGTCAGAAAATATGGAAAAAAGTTTAATTTTAGCTAAAATTCGGGGTCTACCAACACTTCTTCTAATTTATTTTAGAGTTAAACCACCACCATATTAACAATGAAAATTATTATCAACGAAAGAGAATTGAATGAAAATTTCCGCAAAAAGCTAGAGTAAAATAAAATTAACTGGATGCTATTTTTACTGACCTATTGGTTGAAGAAATTTGCGTTTTGAATTAAAGGTTCTAGCCACACCAGCTAATGTGAGAACTCTGGTTTCTGCCCACTGTTTCTCTGCAGTGTCTCGGGAGTGATGTATCAGAATGTTTCCTGTTGCAGCCTCATCTTTTACATTGGATGCCTGGCTTGACAGTTTCTGTACATTAGCTAACAGGGGAAATAAAACCTGGAAAAAAATTATTAAACTTAAAATGTTTGAAGTAAACACCATTGACTTGATACCTGCTGTAAATTTGCATCTTTGTATGTTTATTTTGAGGATAATAATTTA
Organism: Geukensia granosissima; assembly: GCA_032357055.1. Classification (NCBI taxonomy): domain Eukaryota; kingdom Metazoa; phylum Mollusca; class Bivalvia; order Mytilida; family Mytilidae; genus Geukensia; species Geukensia granosissima. Next base: position 8,459 of record JAULBM010330619.1, read on the forward strand.
TTACAATCATTTCATATCATAGGGATATTTATTGTCTCAAGTAGATTATTATATTGCATGAGCTTGTGAGTGCAATCAATATTCTAAGAGGGATAGTATTTATCAATATTCGTGCAATAGCCCTTTTATTGTATGGCAAAACTTTTGCACGCTAACTTTGGTTACCTTATATGTATAATATAACATTGCTGTACAATAAATATATTCACAGCTTGTTAATTTTGTGGTTAATATGACTAATCCATTCAAATGTCACTATTGTCTGAAGTTAAGAAGATTTGGAATAGGAAGAAAAAGGTTCTTCACCAATTAATTAAACAATTCATTAATTCATAGATTTAACATGTTTAAAGCTGATCACAAGAGTGTTGCAAAACAATACTAAGTTCCCTACCGGCTGGATGTATCACTAACCCTTATAAAGTGCAATACGTCCTATGGAAAAAAGTAACAGAGACAAACTTGGCTTTGACTTGTTAGGTAACTCATAAAGTTCAAATATCAAAAGTCTGCAAGTGTTGAGCCAAAAAATGCCTCAAACACTAGTATTTCGAAGTTCAAGGTCTATATGACAAGGCAAAAATCTCAGCAGAGTGGAACAAAGCATAAACTTGATTTTTAACTCACCAAGGTTGATTCACATACCAAAAATCAGCTCAATATCTACCAACATTTAAAAAAAAGTGTGGAAAACTTCGATTTCAGTAAAATTTTCAAAGTTAAAGGGACATAACTTCAACAAAAATTAGTGTAGCATAATGAAACTCGAAATTGATATGTTACTCATCATGGTAGACTCACGTACAAAAAAATCAGCTCAATATCTGCAAGCGTAGAAAAAAAAGCAGAAAAATTCAACTTCAGAAAAATTTTCAAAGTTCAAGAGCCATAACTTCAACAAAAATTAGTTTGGAGCGAGACAAAACTCATATTTGATCTGTAACTCATCATGGTAGACTATCATACAAAAAATTTGATCAATATCTGCAAGGGTTTAGAAAAAAAAGTGTGGAAAACTTGCTATTTTCCCAGACTGAAGGATAGACAGACAGATGGATGGACAGAAAATCTCTAAAATCTCCTTCAGCTTAAATCATTATGGGACCAAATAATGCATGTGTGTTCAATGCTTTCTTTCACAGACTGAAGAACAGGAAAATGTAAAATCATCCATTTGTTAATTGTTTAATTTCTCTGACTAAACTGACATCTTTTGAAACAGTCATGCATATTTTGATATTTGGAGGATTTCTTCTGCTTATTCTGTTTATCCTATTTTTGTAATATTGAAAAGAAAGGCTGCTTAAAATGTTTATAAAGATCAAACACTAACCTCTTGATATAATAACCCCGAAGTCATTTAATGACCTCCAGATATTAAAAGTCAGACAGTGACATTAAATATTAAAAATCAAACAAAGAGACCTCCAAGTCCAACAATGTCCCCCAAATATTACCTAGTAGAAATCATGCAGTGACCTCTAAACTTCAAAGGCAATTTAACTACATCAAGATTGTGAGGGTTATCCAATGACATCAAGGCATTAAAGGTCATAGAGTGACCTCTAGACTGTAAAGTTCACACAGTGACTGCAGGACACTAATAGTCTACAGTGACAGCAAGACAGAAAATGGACATACAGTCACTGTCAGACAATAAAGGGCAATACAGTGTTTTCCAGACTACTTACTTCCATTTATTCAAAATTTGCTTGAAATTTATCTAGAAAAGATACAAAGATAGTAAAGTCTGCTAAGCTCATCTGGTTATGCATCATTTTCTCTATTTATTACTATCAAGCATTTGTCATATTTAGAATCATGATACACTTCCTAAACTATGTGGGTAATTGCCCAAATTTAATAAAAAAAAAACTGCTATTTATGAGATCAGACATATCAGAAAGCTGGAATGTTTCCTTACCATGTTGTTTGTGCATTTAATAGGTCAAAGTCAACAAGCATTGCAGTTACCATCTGTAGATACATCATGTATACCAATATGGTTGATCATGTATATGCCAGAAAGTGGGAATAGATTTTAATCATGGAACCTGACACTGACCAGGATGCTCAGGATATCACACATGCCCTCCACACTTTCTGAGATGAGCTAACAAGGCAAAGAATTGACCGTGTTCTAGATTATGAAATTTACTGCCACATACCTGCCACAGAACTTTCTGCCATGTATCCTTATGGAGCAGATTACCATGTGCTGATATCATGGAGAAGACAGTCTGTCCAGCACTCTTACGAATAGCTGGTCTCTGATCAACACATAATTGTCCTAATTTGGAATAAAGACACATCCACAGTGAATCAAAGGCTGGCATGTCAAGCTTTTTACGATCACTTTCAGACAGCTCTGATTCCAATTCTTTAGCAATTCTTTCCCGGTTTTGATAGAAAAAGTCAGAAATATTCCACTAAAATAAAATTAGATATTAGCTAAACAAAATGACAAAAATCAATTTTAAACATCTAAAGTACAAGTTAGTAGAAAACTTAAGCAGGCAATGTTATCTAATAAATAGCCAAGGGGGTAAATAAGAAAAGTTTCTCAAAATTGTCAATGCAGCAGCTTAAATCATTTCATATATATTTAATAAAGCTGTCAAAGGTAAAAACTTTTGTTGAGCCTGTGTTATATTTTTCAATTTTAAACTGGAACAGGTTATGATTTAGTTTTTTTTACTTGTTTTCAAATTAATTTGATAGGTAAATTCATGTCAACTTTTGAAATCTCCAACTTACATGTGGATCTTTTAATACTTTATTATTAACAACAGTAATATTACCAGTAAACCTATAGATGTTAGACTGATGTTCAGTTCCTGGTGCTGAAGACCAAACTTGGCTGCCACATCAACACACACTTGTAAATAGATACAGGGAATTATGGGTAAAAAGTCTGTCACCACTAACTGTAGACTCTGAAAGGCAGTCTGTACCAATTTCTCTCTGTAATATAAAAATCAGTATTCATTACATTGATCAGGTAAAAGTGTACATACTTTTCAATGAATTGTCATTAAATCCCTTATTGGCACATATTAGATGAAGGTACATAGTTAAAACTTATATTTTTGACACATATATGGTAGAAATCAATCGTTTGAAGTTTTAAATTCACATTTTTTTTTGGTTGGCTATCTCATAGACAATCATACCACATCTTCTTTTTCTATATCGGTCTATACTCTATGTCAAACTTTTCTGGAGTGCAGTTTTCGGGCTTAATTTAGTTATATGTGTGTTTCCGCCTTTGTATTTAATTCAAATCAAAAGAAAGAATTATTCCACGGTTAACCGTTCGTGCTTTACAATATGCGTTTTACATATTATTATCTGCCCCTGAATTTCTCTACAGGAATTTAACATTGAGGATTGGCCATCTTTGTTTTTGGCGGAAGCGCTGAAGTTTGACCTAGATAAAGAAATTCGAAAAACTGGCAAATGTTTTTATTGGGACCCTCTTTTACGATACATATCAGAAGAATTACTTTTAAAATTTCATTCAGGCCCGCCACTAACAGTTTTTGCAGGTTATTAATCTTAGTTAAATTACTTAATTATAATGCAGCTTTGACAATATGTACTCACGGCCTCCCTCTAGCGTGTGCAAAGGGCCACTTCCAGCAAATAAATGGCCGATTTTATAACATAAAACCCCTGTAGAGAATAAAAAACTCAGCCCAGCAAAATACACTCTAATTGCTAAAAAGTATTATTGCAAGTCACTCGACTTTTTTCAATCATATACCAGCTTATTATAGTGTACTTTAAATCATGAGTTACCTACCCTTGGTCATTAGTAACTGCACCAATAACTCCAAGGACTAATGGCCAACCATGGACCAGTTTATCACCATTACTGTGTAATATTTGTAAGACACATTCTAACTGCCTCTGTCTTATGTCAGGTTGATGGATCATGGACAGTTCTTGCAATGGACCCAGTATAGTTGTCTGTAGTTTCTGTAAAGAACATGAAAGAATTACATAAAAACAGAAAACAGTTATAACAAAAACAGGGAAGAGTTATAAGAAAAAACAGGAAAGGTTAACAAAGAAAAAACACAGGTGTTGCCTGAGTGAAACTCAATATCCCAATAAATAGCACTACAGATGAAAAGATTAAGCATTTGAATAAAAAATTGCCAACAACGAATCCTTTTCCTTGATAATAACAACTAATTAACTCACTGAGTCGTCCATCATTATATATGATTGGTACTACTTCATCTGGGACTGATACCTCTTGATGTATGATTGATACTACTTGATCTGGGACTGATACCTCTTGATGTGTGATTGATACTACTTGATCTGGGACTGATACCACTTGATGTATGATTAATACTACTTGATCTGGGACTGATACCTCTTGATGTGTGAATGATACTTCTTATCTGGAACTGATACCACTTGATGTAAGATTGATACTACTTGATCTGGGACTGATACCACTTGATGTATGATTGATACTACTTGATCTGGGACTGATACCTCTTGATGTATGATTGATACTACTTGATCTGGGACTGATACCTCTTGATGTATGATTGATACTACTTGATCTGGGACT
>JAULBM010330630.1:0-23106 GCA_032357055.1 Geukensia granosissima
CGCTCACCTGGAATTGAGACAAACAGAAACGAAATATGCCTATAGCAGTGATGATACTTGTTTAAATTTAATACATAAAGTAAGATCAGCACCAAAAAAATTCAAAGCACATGTTTTCAGAAATTGATTTATTCCCAAAATTAATTTTCAATGCCTCTCGTGACACCCCTGGTAAAAGAATCCAGAAGAGGTATGGCTGATGCGCAGACTTATAAGACATGTCAACATTGTGGAAAAACAGGGGTATGATAAAGTTTTCCAGTTCGATTTTGTATTTTTGTTGTTATTTTTATAAAACTTTATCGTTGGAAAAAGGTAAAATTTTTCTTTCGATCCACATATTATACATAGATATAGGCAAATTTGCACATACAGAAACAACGGACAAATGCTTAGGTGCGCAGACTTATAATTTGGCATTGTATAATACTTAAAAAAATATTCAAGATATAGATCGGAAAGGTTTATCAAGTTTAAATATGACAAAATTGAATAGTAATACATGGAACCAATTGAAATGCAAGTAAATCATTCAATACAACAATATAATGTACTGCACATGTACACTAAAACAGTAATTCACAAAGCTTACATTCTTATGTTGTGCAAATGTCTTCTTTACTTTATATATTCAGGGAGTTATATCATTATGTATTATTCATCAATCTTCTATCATTGCAAATTCAGCAGAAATAAAAAAAATAAATAGAAAAATACTCTAAAAGGTGAGAAAAATATAAAATTGAAGTTTTCATTGAAATGGGAAATAATTGGCATTAACCCTGTTAACATCAGTCTATTTTTGAAAAGACAATTTTAAAAATGTACATTTTTGTCAGTGAGCAATGTTTATTCTTACATTTGTATTTCAATTGAATGTCTATCCAAAGATAATAAAACATATATAATTGTATGTCTATCCAAAGATAATATAACAATGTAGATTCAGATATTTTTACTCTCTATTTGGTAATTAAATAACACTGATTTCACATCAATCATAGTCGCACGGTTACATACATTTTGTACAGCAATCAAAAATGTTAACCAACAATGCAGCAAAAAAAAGAAAGAGAAGGCCCAATAACTAAAACAGATTTTTTTCTGTTGCAACGTTTTTACAAGGTTGGTTGGTTGCGGGAAACAATGACCTAGGTATAATGTACTATATCATTTATAATCTTTCAACTTTAGTTAAAAGTCTTAAATGTAATCTTTAGATGGATTCAAAATTTTTATCATTCAATGAAACTTTTAAGGCAATGAAAACTTTTTCTCCTGAATTTTTGGATCAGTTACAATGGGTTTGAACAATAACAATAATGAAGTTATTGAACAATTTACTAATGTTTCTAAAAAAAACAAAGTCAATAACTGACCAAAAAAAAAACCATTTATGAATATTAATCACTTTTCTAGTAACAGAAACTAAAAAAAGTAACTGTGATATTGTTATTTTAATACCTTTAAGCAAAAATATAGTGTTTTAAAGAAAAATGCAGTTCTGAAGAATCTGATATTGTTTAGTTTGGTCAGACAGCAGTTACAAAGCATATGTACTTTAAAAAGATTTCTAAATTTTGCATGTTGGTTCAACACAAATATATATTACACTAAAGATATTACAACTATCTTTGTCGTAACAAAGTGTAAAGTAAACAAAAAGCTGGCAATAATGTTTTTTCCCCAAAACAGTTTAAAAAACAAATTCTAACTACAACGCTAATTTATACTCTGCAAGTATTCCTATACTTGTTGTATAACTGTATTTCAACATTTATGATTTATCTAAACATCATCAGTGCCCATTTTTGGTCTTATCAAAACCCCATCAGTGCCGATTTTTGGTCTTATCAAAATTCCACCAGTGCCTATTTTTGGTCTAATTCAGAAATGTTATCTTCTTTATGTAGGTGTCTGAGTGGTCAACCTGCACCTGTACTGTTGGATTTTTCAGGAGATATGTTTCCAGGTCTTGGGTATTGAGAATTGTTGACAAAATCGGATTGTCTTTCCTTGCAGATTCCACTATGACGTACCTTTTACTCTGGTTGTTATCTGTAGTAGTGACTTCTGTCTTGAAGGACTTAATTATCTTTGAAGTTGGTTGACGCATATTGCAATTTCCACATTTAATATATTCGACCTGTTCATTTACATCTCCAATACTTCTTTTGCAGATATTACACGTGTTAACTTTCTGGCAAGATGCTGACTCTATTTCAAGATTTTTGCTGACTATTTCATCTGGCTTCAATTCAGTGTCCGTACACTGTACTTGCCCGATATCCTCTATTATACTGATTACAGTGTCTTTAGTGGTGCTTAAGTTTTTTGTTTCAAATATGCGAACGGATGCTTTTGTAATTTTGTAGCATTTCCCAATTTCAACCTGGTGTACTTGATTTGCCCAAAGAGTTATTTTAATTTGACCTGTGGCATCGGCAACTAGGCATTCTGCTTTTTCCAAGTAGGTGTTGTTTCTAGTGATTTGTCTTGAAACTTCTCCTATGTCAAATACTTTAACTTGTACTGTAGTCTAAAAAGAATAAACATACATATATGTATAATTTGTCTTCATTTATTATAGTAATAAATATGATAAAGAAAAGATATGGAGCAAACGCCAGATAGACCACACTTATTTCAGTATGATAAGCTGATAAAAACTTTCTTTGAAGTAAGAATTGATATTTTAGGTATAAAATATTTAACTAAAGAAGAAATATTGCATTTTTTCTACTTGTAGCACTCCTTCTAATTATAGCCCCCTCCCCCCTAAATTCCAAGAAACTGACAGTTAAAAAAGCATAATTTTTTGATTAATCGATTATTAATTTTATAATCGATTAGTAACATCTGCAGCCTATAACGATTAGATCTACCAATTATTCGTTAAATAGGAACATTACTAGCTAACTAGGAAATTTTCCAAAAAATTTACAAGTCCAAGGGCCATAATTCCAATAAAAAATTCAATCAGGACTGGTCTTCAAACTCCCTCAAAGTATCATTGAGTTAAAGCTACTGTATAAATATTTTTCAAATTGGATGAGAAATAAATTTGCTAGAGTACTTACAAGGATATTTTGTCAATTTTTTAAGCAATTAAGGGCCATAACTCCTACAAAAATATTGACCAGGATTCATCTTCAAACTCCCTCAAGGCATACTCGTACAAAAATATTTGACCAGGACTCATCTTTGAAGTCCTTGAGGTATCATTGAGTTAAAGCTACTCTATAAATATTATCCAAATCGGATAAGAAATAAATTTGCTAGAGCGCTTAAAAGGATATTTTGTCAATTTTTAAAGGAATTAAGGGCCATAACTGCAACAAAAATATTCGACAAGGACTCATCTTCGAACTCTCTCAAGGTATCATTGAGTTAAAGCTACTGTATAAATATTATTCAAATTGGATGAGAAATAGATTTGCTAGAGCACTTACAAGGATATTTTGTCAATTTTTTAAGTAATTAAGGGCCATAACTCCTACAGAAATATTGACCAGGATTCATCTTCAAACTCCCTCAAGGCACCATTGAGTTAAGCTATTGTATAAATATTATCCAATTCGGATGAGAAATATATTTGCTAGAGCACTTACAAGGATATTTTGTCAATTTTAAGTAATTAAGGGCCATAACTCCTACAAAAATATTTGACCAGGACTCATCTTTTAGGTTCTCGAGGCATCATTGAGTTAAAGCTACTCTATAAATATTATCCAAATCGGATAAGAAATAAATTTGCTAGAGCGCTTATAAGGATATTTTGTCAATTTTACAAGGATATTTGGTCAATTTTTTAAGTAATTAAGGGCCATAACTCCTATAAAAATATTTGACCAGGACTCATATTTGAACTCCCTCAGGGTACCATTGAGTTAAAGCTACTGTATAAATATCATCCAAATCGGATGAGAAATAAATTTGCTAGAGCGCTTACAACGCGGACAGACACCAAGCATTTCCATATCACCCGATCACGTTGCGGTGGGGGACAAAAAATTATGAAAACTTTCAGCATTTATTGCAATCTAATTAACATGTTATCAGTAAGCTTGTCAAATAATTCTGTACCTGTTTTTAGGCATCTGCCTACTTCCTATTATATAAATTGGATAAGAAATAAATTTGTTAGAGTGCTAATAAGGAGCAGGGACAAAGGCCATTCTGGCATTACTTCTTCCTCATTGTGTTGCAGCAAGGGGACAAAAAATAATATTTAAGCTCAGTTTTGTAAAATTTACCTTGGTGAACTCGTTCAAGTTATTTAGTATGTATTCAATTGTTTGGATTTCTTCCACGATGGTGTTTTCATGTTCAAAGTTCAGGGTCTTAGCAGGTGTAATTCTAGATTTGTTTGAGAATCTTATATCAAATTTCCCTGTCGACTTCAAACTGGGTTGTTGATCAATGTTGACCAGCTTCACTGGTGTCCTAAAAATATATAATAAAATTGTAAGATAAATTCAATGTCATGTATGATGTATAATTAATATTATAGGGTTATTGCATTAATATTTAAATAATAATACTGTCGTTTGTCCAGTTATATGCCAAATATTTTTAGAGTCTGATTAATATAAAATCAGACAAGGAAAATATTTGGCATATAACTGGACAAATGACAGTATTATTATCATTATACCGAATGTTTTTTTCAAACATCCTCTTGTGATTAAATCATTAGAAGTCTATTATTCTTATTCTTTTAAATTGTGGTCAGAACGCAGAAGATACCAAAACTTGATTATTATTACACTGAATGTCCTTTATATCAACAATATTATTATGTCATGTGACCTGGGAAATATATGGCATATAACAGTGTCATGAAGATGCTTGTGTTAAAACATTGAAATGACTATGAATTATTTCTTGAATATTCATTAGCGTAATATACATGAAGTATAATAATAGTAAATATTGTCCTGAGAAGAATGTCATTTTGTACAACCTTGTGATTGCTAATAATATTCTGCGAGGGACAATATTTACTAATATTCATGCAATAACCCTGTTAGTGTATAGCAAGTCACTAAAAATTACAAAATTAAGCAGTTTTGTCATTGATGACATGATGTTTTTTTTTTACAATTGGTTGTTCTATATCTTAAAAGTGATAATAAAGAAGAAACGATTAAATTGGTTATTGAAAATCTCAATAGATTAATTACATCTAGAAGGTCAACCAATTGATTTGAGACTTATCGATTATCAGAACACCACTAATGATTGCACAACTGATTTCATCAAAACATAAATTTGTTGGCCTTCTAAAATTGTAAAACTTTGTTAATGAAATGATATCACCCATTTACTTGTATAAATTGATGCATTAAGGTGATAAATTTTGCAATCACATTTTTAGTTGTATGGTACTCCAGGGGCTAGCTGCAGACAGCTCTAAAGGTCCTAATGTTGTTTTTTTTTATATTTGCAGACCATAGAGCTACAAATTTCACCCATTCAAAGATTTGCATTTTAAGCAATAAGGCCATTATTTTTTTAATTTGTTGGTTTACAGATCTGCCGACCCAATTTTTCCAGTTTGCAGAATAAAAGCAAAATTGAAATTTATTCCTTTTTTATTGACGCCGACTCTTAAAGTTGCAGTTCTACCAAATAAAATTCTTGCAAAGTAATAAAATACCAAAAATCTATAAATCAACAAGCTTTTCGGTTAATAAAAATTGCGAACTGGAACTTTGTTGCTCTGTATTACTATTAAGCATATAATTCGTTTCGTCTAAATTGAAGCCATTCGTAAGATAATTATATCGACAGGCGAATGTTGCAGACCAGTGATCTGTTGATGAACATGATGAATCTGATCAAACAAAACGCGGAAAAACAGTTAATTAAATTGGAAGTTTCGAAGATGTCTTGAAAAACAAAAGTTAAGAGCGGTTTTCATTTTAAACTGCATGTTTAGTACGGGCTGGCCACCATTTCTCACCATTTTGTCAAATACCATTGTACTGTAAGAAGGTGAAAGTCGACCCAGTTAAAAATTACTGTGTACCGTATTTGAAATTGACACACATCGAACTTCACAGGAAATAAAGACGTTCTTTATAACTACTGAAGATTTTTGTAGAACTGACAGGTTGTGAGAATGGGATACCTGCCGAGATTAGTATTGGTTTTTGGCCAAAATCTTATTATTTTTTTTCCGTCGGACCGACTGACCTGTATTTTTTGAAGTAGAAATCTGTAAACCAACAAATTAAAAAATAATGGCCTAATGATGAAGCACAGGTGCTCAACGTTATATCAATCAAAATTATGAGAATACTAACCATGGGGGAAAATACTATCCATGTACATTGTATATAAAAAAGAGAAGGTTTCCAATGCCAAAATTGGTAAAATGTAAACAAACCTTTTAATTCAACTTCCATTGTGCAAATGTTACTAATAACAAAATATCAGATTAGATAACCCAAATTTTCTGGAAATGATTTATTTCCCTTTGACCAGGTTGGTACTAAAAATACATTTAAGGGTAAACAAGAAAAGATGGACAAGGGACATAAAAACAGGACAAGTGTTTTAAATACATAAATTGTCATAATTTTTGAATGGGATAGAATATCATTAAAATTTAAAATGTATTGGAAAGAATAAATATTTTGCTACAAATTATGACCATTTATGTATTCAGAATACTTGTCCTGTTTTTAAACTGTTTTGTTTTTAGACCTTCCTGTGGTAAACCGGAACTGGAGGCTCAATGCCGGATTGATCAAAACACAGAAATCCGTCAGTGATGAAAAAAGATTGGTAGGAAAGAACGAAAGCCCCATTTTATACAAATGAAGAATGCCAGACTTGTATTAACCTTTCAATCTTCTAGCGTAGCATAAATTTAGGAGAGAACGAGGATCACAAAAAAATTACAGGGTTTGACAGTTTGTAAGGGTAAAAACTTGTTTCATTAATTGTCTCTTTTACATATAGAGAGAGGGTTTTTTCACCTGTTTTTCACTATTTCACAGGTTTTTGAAGTTACAACGGCAAGCTACTGTGGTATATATAATCTTTTTTCGCTTGCCGTTATCCAGATTTTTTTTACTCGTCCGGTTCAGTTAGTTTTTTCGTATTACCTTTCTATTTCTGGTAGTTGGGTCAAATGCGCAGTAAACAAGTCATTGTTGGTTGTGAAAACGTGATCTTGCATTCGTTTTAAACGGATATATCGCAATTATATCTCATTATATTTCGAAATTGCTGAATTCGAGAATCCCATTGAACAGATTATAATCTGCGTCACTAGATATTGAACAAAGGATTTTTAAAACTATAAATTTATTAAGCTTTTTGACAATGTAATTGAAACTTTTCTTGAAAGATTTAATAAATCGGAATTTAAAACAACAATTGTTTCTTTGGTAGGTTACTTGGATCAAATGCTAGACGATTTTAAAGAACTCTACGGAGATTTGAATGTGTTCTGTCAGTTTCATCACGCCATTAAGCCCCGCCCACTACTCATAGGGAGAGTAAATTTCGAGTTTGGCTCATATCCAGGTTACCGCGGCGAGACTTTGTGCTGAAAATTACCAAGTAAATAGGCGAAGAGCACATGCCACATCAAATTAATTCCTCCTTGCCGATTTTTACCGAAGTATTTACGTTAAAAGTACAATGGGAAAACTCCATATGTTTTGATTTTTGGGTCCTATATTTTATAGAAGTGGCAAATACACATAAAATTTTTTATCTGAGGGGGAAAATCATTTTTCTTTTGAAAAATCTTAAAATATATATATAAAGACAAGATTAAGGCGTTTAAAATAAGTTTAATTGGATCAGAATATTACTGACACAGACTATAGTGTCGTTTCTGGTTATATTCTTACAGAACTTCGTTTGGCATTCTGAAAATGTTTACCAGTCAGTTGGTCACTCAAATTTATTTTAATCTATCCTAAAACAATATTGGACTTTTGCTAAGTGTGGGAAGAATCTTTGTAATTATGGGCTACAAATAGGTTCATGCAAATTAATGGTTCATCAGTGGACTTCGGGTAATTTTCATCAAACTTTTTGGGGAATTTTTGGTGAAAAATTGGGATATTTTTAAAATTTTGGCGTTGGGAAAAGACCGAATTATGGCCCTAATTTACTGCAGAAAAATCACTGCATGGATAGTATTCTCATAATTTTGATTTATATAACCTTGAGCGTCTGTAGTTGAAGTCACCAGCTTCAGACGATTATTTACTTTGAAATTCTTGTACCATGTGTCCGTTAGTTGTTTCGCAGTTAGTTCAGACATTTATACATTTGTATCTGAAAACTCCACAACCATTATTTTGGAGATGCATTAATGACTGGTAATGCTAGGATTATTTTTGAAATAAAAGAGAACAGCGTTCCGGTGTCCACCGCCTCTGCAGCATATTCGAATGCAGAATGTCGAAAACTGAATGTTGGAAAGGAAGTTTGTAGTATTCTATTTGACACAGTAATGTTTTTGACACTGTAATATGCTTGACACAATAATGTTTTTGACACTGTAATATGCTTGACACAGTAATGTTTTTGACATTGTATTTTGCTTTACACAAGTCCAAGGGCCATAACTCCCATAAAAATGATTGATCCGTCATGGTTTTCAAACTCGCGCGAAATATTGTTGATCTAAACCTCTGATATAAATGTCATAAAAATCCAGTGAGAAATGTAGGTGTGATAGCATTATGGCAAACGGAATTGAACTGGTATCACTTTCACCTTCAATTCTTCTGTTTTCAAGTTCAATATTACAATTCATTATTTCTCAACATAATACCTTTGAATGATCAGTTGATCAATCAGTGGTTTTTTTTTTTAAAACCTGCCTGAAGGTATAAAAACTGGTATTGTGAAGGTATGAAAACAACTCATCAGATTAAGTCTTGATCAGTTACATGCAGTAAATGAAAAAATCATTGTTTGAAATTTTCATTAAAATTCATATTTTGGTAAAGATTTTGGATTTTATTTTAAATGTACATGAAGTTAAGAAATAAAAGTTCTTATTTAAGGTTCAGCATTTCTCGGTAGATGCACAATTCAAATGCAGTTGGTTTGGATGTTATTTGGAGTCCAGCCAAGTCTAGACAAAAGACACTATTGATAAATTAATAGGTCATTTAAAGGTATTATATAGGGCACTGAGGAACTTAATATTGAAGTGTGATAATGAAGAATTGAAGTTGAAAGTGATACCAGTTCAATTCCGTTTGCCATAACAAGGAAATTTTCAAACAATTTTACAATTCCAACGGCCATAACTCCCGTAAAAATAATCGATCGGTCCTGGTTTTCGAACTCGTCTGAGATGTTGTTGCTCTAAACCTCTGATATAAATTTCGTAAAAATCCAGTGAGAAATGTAGGTGTGATTGCGTTCACAAGTCGGACGGACGGACAGACGGACGGACACCGGCATTTCTATGTCCCCCGCTCCGCGTTGCGGCGGGGGTCAAAAAGTCAGGACCCAGTCTGACATTTGGAAAAAAAGTCAGGACAGTGTTTCACACGAAAAAAAGGCAGGATGCAAGTAGTTCAAATAAAATTAATGGTTAGTTTAGAAAAAAATTCCACACACGCTTAGGCACGGACCATTTGATTTTCTGGGGGGGGGACCTGGTATTTGTTCCTGGATCAGAATATTTTTTTTGCCCGCTTTGCGGGTCAGAAAATTTTTTTCTAGTACAGTTTATACAGAAAATTTTTTTCATATGGCAAAATGTTGAGCCAGAATATTTTTTTCCAGGGCACCTCCAGTCAGAATATTTTTTTCAGTAAAAATCAGGATCAGAAATTTTTTTTCTAAAAAATACCAGGCCCCCCCCCCCCCGAAAATCAAATGGTCCGTGCCTTAGGCAGGAAACCTGTGTGATTGAAAAAATCCCGTGTGACTACTTGAAATAGCAGGTGTAACCCGGCGAAAACGGGTCAGTTGGTAAGTATGCATGATGCAATTTTTCTCAAAATAAAAAGGTAGGATCGTAGCCCCGCCCCCCCCCCTAAACATCAAATGGTTGCTCTCAAGACACCATGAAAACATTCAAAAATGGCAGTTATCTGAAGAAGAATGGTGACACTGTCTAAAAAATTAGAATGTAGAGGAAGGAAGCATACTTGGCCTTTTGGAAATCCAGCATCTTCTGGTGTTCATTGGCATTGAAGGATACTAGGTCTTGAACTTCTTTTTCCTGCTGGATCTCTGCATTAAAGTATGTGTATCCGTTTCTTGATTTCTTCAAAGGAGAGACGTTATGGATGTATCCACTAACTTCACTGTTAGTTGTGGATGATGTTGAAGATTCCGTTAGTTTGGTTTTTTTTGCTTCAGACGCCATATTCTCGATGCTGGCTGTTGACAATTTGGCGGGAAAAGTAGCAATCGGTCCAAGTTCGGCAATTTCCGAATACTTCCGAAACTTCATTTCTTCCGGGGTTTCATGACGGAAATAGCCGATGATGTTTCGACTTTCTGGTTCTTGTACATCTATATGTCTTGTGAATCGAATCAACTGTTTTTAAAATGTTTACTGGTTACATTCAATTTTTTTCACTTTAACCACATTTTCTATGTAATTAATTCAACAAAGAACATAGATTATAAGTGTTCAGTAATTTGATATTTACCACTTAAGAGTGCAAATTTGATTTTGGCAAGGCTAAATTATATCCTTGAAAAAAATGTAAATTGTGCAAAATCTAAATGATGTAATTATCAGTGGCTGGTCCAGAAATGGGTTGAGAGGTTGCCTCCCTTTTGTTTTTACAATTTTTATCCAAGTTGTTATTTTGAGGATACGAGCATTTCAGCAAAAAATCGTCAAAAAACAAATTTTGCCCCACTATGCTCTCACTATGCTCAGCAATAAAAAAAATTACACCCCCTTTTATTGAAGGCTGTAACGCCCCCACAATTATTTATGACTTAGGGATTTTACATGAACATGTATGCAAGTCAGTGAGATGATTTGAAAAATAGTTTCCAAGAACGAGGAGCATGGGGAAGAAAAAAAAGGGGGGGTGGCTGTTAAGTCTTGAGATACAGCAAATTTCACATTTTTATACCAAACACACATAATTAAAGCATTTTTTATGAGAAAAAAAATCTAAAGTCAAATATTTATCAAATTGAAAGCATGCCTGCTACATGAATAAAATATATGATAAATTCAAACTTTACAGAATTTTTAAACAACATCAAATTTAAATTTATTTTGAAACAAAGTCTTGGATAATAAGTTTTAAGAACAGAATGTATACAGAGATATATTAAAACTATACTAAAAGTCACAATTATTACTTTACATACAAAACTAATAAATTTTCTAAATATTTTGATTACCAAAAAAACTTATAAAATTTATTTCATCATATGAAAATGTCTGACATTTAGACCATTAAGACATATCTTGGACATTTTTTCTTTTGTGTATTGAAAATTTGTTTATTTTACATTATTAGCATCAAAGAAAATTGGAACATATTTACAAATTAACATTTTTCGCATTACATCATTTTTATAAAGAAATTGTGTTAGTAATGATTTCAAAACACTACTGAATGAAAGAACAAAATCAATTATCTATATACTGTTCATTTGGACTATAACAGAATGTACAGTATTATTATTATGAAAATACACCATTAAATATTTAAAGAATACTCTATGTAGAAGTATGGTGTTTTATCATTTAAATTTTGGTGTTAATACAATTTCTTGTTACATAATAATAATATATGGAATGTTCTATATTTTGGAACAAGACAGCTGTTACAGATCTTAATATTGGTATGTGATATATTTGTAATTTTACATATATACATGTATATCAATAAATATAACAACAGATACAAAAATGTACACAAAAACATTATAAAAAGCAAAAGCAGTCAAACCTATATCAAAATTATATTATATAAAACAGTTTAAATGTAATATGAGTAATATATGTTGGAGCATATGAGTTGAGTTCATTTAAGGGTAATTTCAGACTTAGCGAAGTTCACAAAAACGAAATGAAAGAGAAACAGTAAAAATTGGTTGTGTCTTATTAAATTTTATTATATTGCTGGACCAAATGATGAGTTTTAATCTGCATGAACCATATTAACTTTAATGTTCTACATTGAAAATATATTAAAAATATCTTAAGAAAAATTGAGCTGAGTCTAGTGTATTTTATTTTATTACTGGACTGTTCAGTTCTTGGACAACTTCGCAAAGTCTGTGATATAGGTTTGACCCCATTTTGGGGTTGAGTGGGAACCCATCAACTAGCAGTCCACTCAATATGCACCTATGACATTGCACTCTTGTGCAATGTCATAGAGGCATTAATTCAGCAGCGGGTTCTGTTTTTGTAACATATTCAATGTAAATCAACTGCAGCGTAAATAACTTTGTGATCAGACCAGTAAGCTTCTAATACTCCTGTTGTTATCAATGCATTAGGGTTAACATTAAGAAAAGCTAAATCTAGTATTGATCCATACTGTGTTGTCTTTTGGGCAATAAATTGTTTACATTTAAAAGTATTTTCCATAAATCTTAAGAAATTTGTGTTTTCAACTGTCAGATCAAAATTGAAATCACCCATTATCAAAATATTATCCCTCACATTCAGTTGTGGCAAAAGATTTAATAGAAGAGTTTCTTTGAAATCAGCAAATCTACAAGCAGGTGCTTTATACACATAGACAATCTGTATATGGCCTTTATCAGACATAATATCAGCAGAAACATATTCTACATTTGAAGATGAAAATACTGACACGTTATCTACCAAAATTCCATTTTTAATATAAACTGCAAGTCCATGTGGTGGTCTAGCTCTGATATCATTTGGTCTCTGATCATTCCTTATCAGTGGCATAAATCCATGTAATGCATATTCATCATCTGAATCTGACTGGATGAGTCTAGTCTCTGAAATCCCAATAATATCTGCATTTGTCACATTTGGGTCGGATTTTATGTCTTTGAAATGGGCATGTAGAGATCTTGCATTGTTAAAGGCAAATTTTAAAAGATTATCTCCCAAAACATACAGTGGTGTAAAGCATAACTTTATAACAGCATCTTTCCTCAGCCTTTGTAATTCTTCATTTACACTTTCTGAAACAGCTATTTTCTCTTTGTTAAAGTTCATAATATACAAACCTTTCAATGATCTAACTCTGCTTAGAGCAACATAATGTATATGTGGTATCTTTGCTTTACATTTTGAGTTCATGTTTACAACAACTTCATCTAATGTGTCTCCTTGGGATTTGTGTATTGTTTTACCTGCTGATGGACGGAGTGGAAATTGAATTCTCTCATAATTTCTTCTGTTGTATGTAAATGAACGTTTAATATCAAAAATTGGAGTCCATGATTTTTCAATATTTTGTGCATACAAATTACTGTATTTTGTCCTAGTGTTACTTCCAATTTTTTTATCTTCAAACTGAACCCAGACAACACTTGGTCTTGATGTTTTTTCTGGCTGTCTATTTTCAATTTTCTTTATTTCACAGGAAGAACCGTTTGTAAGGCCATCTGCAACATCAATATTAGCAGTCAAATCATATTTCATACATATAGCTAGTTCTACTTCTTTTGCAAGGTTGGCAGTATCAGTCTGTTTTCTAGGTAGGCTGCTTAACAATTTGGTTTTAATTGATGAAGATACATCTGCTTGAACTGTGTCGAATGCTTGTACCTTGATTTTTTCGGTTTTTAATCTGGCAATACACTGAATGTTAAAGCTGTCAACAAGATCATTTTCAGTGAATAAATGTACTGAATTATGAGGATAATCCTGGTCATTCTGAGATATCATTCTTTTTTTAAGTATTTTTGCATCATTTTCAGTGAGTGCATTCACTCGGAGTCGATTTAGCAAATTTGCAAATTCTATGTCGTCTTTCTGACGCATAATTTCTGTCAATTCATGCATTTGAAATAAATCTTTCCACAGGTTTGGAGCCAATGCTGAAATTCCTTTATTCAAATCTTCAAATATCCATCCATCAAATACTGGTTTAAGCTGGTAAAAGTCACCTATAGCTATTATGCTAACACCTCCAAATAACTTATGATTTCCTTTTATAGCCTGTAGCCTTGTATTCAACAATGATAACATTTTGTTTCCAACCATTGAGATCTCATCTATCATGATAATGGATAAATTTCTGTATTTCATCTGTAGAGTATTTCTTATGTCACATGACAGTGTTTGGTTCAAACCCTTATTTGGTTGAATTTGGAAGGCATTGTGCAAAGTCACTCCACCGATGTTATATGCAGCTTTTCCTGTTGGTGCACATAGCAGTATTCGTATGTCATCAGGATTTTCACCAGCTTGGGAATATAAATGTCTATGTAACGCTTGAAAACATGCTCTTACTACAACAGATTTTCCAACACCAGCTCCGCCAGTTAAAAATGCATATATAGGATCATCTTTATTTGTTACCCATGTTACAACATGCTGGAAGAATTCTTGTTGTTTCTTATTCAAGCATCTTATCAGTTCTAAATACTCATTTTCTGGAAGTCTGGTTACATGACTTGACATTTCTACAGTTTTTGATGTGATCCCTAGGTCATCTGCCATATCATATTTTTTTTGTTCAGGTGGACGATCAGGATTAAAATGCACATATTGTTCTGATTCCATTGTACCTGCTTCTAAGTCTTCCTGTTCTGTATGTTCTGTTGCGGGTGCTATTTCATCAAAGTTGTTGCATTCATTTTCTGCATCTTCTCTAGCTTTGTCCAATTCCTCAGCGTTTTGTTCATACTGTTTGACTTTGTGATTGAGAAAACTTTTTACACTATTATACATTTGTTCATAGGTTTCATGGTTTCCTTTTAAATCTTCTTCTTTTCTCCATGGGAAAAATAGCAGTAACCTTTCTCTGTAGAAATTTTCAGAATCAGTCTTTTTGTTAAATCTTACATATCTCAGGACTCTATATGACTTTCTTTGCTTGATGGTCACTCCATTTCTCATGGTAATGTTTATTCTTTTTATCATTTCCTGATTTGACTCATCATCTTCATTCTGGCTGTGTTCAGCTTCATCACTGTCTGAGATATCATCATCATTCCTCTCTTGTGTATCATTTTTCTTGGGATATTTCACTTCTAGCTGAGAAATGTAATCTGCAAGGCACCAGTTTTCAAGTGACTTTGGTCTTTTGGAATAACGTTTGATATCATTGTCACATTCGATATCAGTAGAATTTGGTGACATTTTTTCTAACACGGCAGTTTGTTTTAACAAGAATGTTCTTTTATCTTGGGGAGAAGTATTTACAAACACAACCTGTCTTGTTGCTTTAGTTAAAGGCATTTGTAAAGTCAAGTAGATGGCTTCTTGTGCACTTGTTTCAACTGAATTAGTAAAATAATTACCAATATGTCTCACTTGCCTTTTTAAATCTAAATTGCCTTGTCTTGCCTCTTTGGCTGCTTGGTCTAGCAATGCACTCATTCCTTTTTGTGATTTGCTGATGTAAGAGACAATGTACATGGCACATGCGTATGGGTCTAATATAAACTGTAAATCATGATTAGCTTTCCATGCTGACAAAACTATCTTCATGTATGGATTAACACGTACTTCACATGGTTTCCTTTGCAGAAAAACTTTTGCACTATTCAAAGTGCTTCTAATTACTTTGATGTAATTTTCTTCAGTCATTTCAATTATATCTGCTAGAAATTCTTCAAAAGTCAAAGATTCAATATCCTCACGATCATGTAATGCATTAATTTTTGTCTGAACATCTGTGTACATTGACTTATACTTGTCTATCTCAGTCTCCAGTGGTTCTAGAATCATAGTTTTTGGTAGTGGCGGAAGGGGGAAACCAAATCTACAGATTGGATGGCCTTTTTTCCGGCATGTTTTTGAATGCTTGTGTATCTGCAAATTCAGTAAATCTTTGGGTTTTGAATCTAAAGAGCATGATACATGTTTGTCAATATATTTAACAACTTCTTCATCTGAGGCAATTTTATAACAAGGTGCATTTTCTATCCATATTAAAATGTGAATATGAGGAGATCCTCTCTGTTGAAATTCAACTCTGTAAAAGTAATCTCTTATTTTCCCTATTGGGATATGCTCACTTTTCAGTACAATTTTTATAAACTGTTGTACACGGTTGTCAAAGAAACGAGAACAAGTTACAGGATCTTTCTGCACAAGTCTTGTTTTCTGATTCCAATCCATTTCTTCGATTTCTTGGTCAGTGTAGTCTTTGCCATCATTTAATTTTCCAAGAACTTTTAACAAATCATGCCATCTTGTGTCAGCAGATGAAAATGATCCAAACCATGTAGGAAGTCCAAGTTGTCGTATCATTGCAAACACATCTTTTTTCTTTTTTTCAAGGTAAGCTGGAGAATTTCTCAAGGTTCTAAATATGAAGTAACCTTCGTCTAGTTTTACAAGATCATTAACAGTTGTAGGATTCAGTACATCTTTAGCTGTCCATTTTTTCCCCTCTGATTTACATCTTCTTAATGCTAGATTTGCTCTGTCTGTGATATTTTTCAATTGAATTTTTTTTAATTTGAAAAAAATGTTTGGAACAGATTGTGCCACACGTCTGTCAACTGATCTTAATTCCCATTTTACAATGTCTGAGTACTGAACAGGAACACTTCTTTCCTTATTTGCAGGACGTTTTTCACCACAGAAAATGGATGGGAAGGATAAATACTCAGCATCTGGATCAGTATATAAAGCTAAAGGCTTCTGGCCTTCTCCAGGAGCAAACACATATTCAGTATCATATTTGGGATTTCCTTCATCTTCAATTTCATCTAGCAGTGTGTCTGTGTTTCCAACCTGTAGATCTGAATCAACTATTTCATTGAAATGGTCAGAATTGTCATCCTCATTACTTGCATCATTTTCTTCATTACCAGCACTAAGCATTGTTGCCATAGTATCTTTAATTTCATTTACCCAATTTTCATCAATTTCTATTCCTGATGATTTGTAAAGTTCACTTTTATTCATTAGATAATGCAGAGCACAAATAACTGCACATGGCCTTATATTTTCTCTAAAATCACAAGATTTGTAACTAAGTTTTTTTTTAAGTTTAACTGAAATTGTACCACATTTGTCCAATGTGCGAGGCAATGAATTGATTGTTGGTTGTATATCTACAGGAACATTTACAACATTTCCTTTAATAGAAAACTGTCCACCTCTTGGAAGTTGGTGAATCTGCATGAATGGTATTCTTAACGATATCAGTCTCTCCTCTAATGGGTATAAATCTAGTTCTTTTGGTTTTTCCGGAAACCCCATTTTATTAGCTATAGATAAACGTGGAATTTTATTACATTTCAGTGAATTCAAACAAGTATGGCATATCCATTCTTTACCCCCAACTGATCTTATATTTGTTAGGTACTTATGACAAGTTGAAGACAAAGACTTTTTAGGTGTGTCAGTATTTACAACGGAATCAGAAAACCATGTCTGATGACAGCAAGTACAAATATATGACGGACCCTCTGAAATTTTTGCTTCAAAATTTTTAATACATTCTGAAAGAGTGGTTCCATGAATTTTTTTTTCTTACATAATTGTTCATTTTCCAAAAATGAGCTGTTTTTTCTTTTGGACTGTTTCCTTGTTTTTTCATAATTTCTACTAGTGTCAGGATTGCCTTGTCTGGCATTTAGTTTAGCCACACGTTCTTTTTCTAAATTTAAAGGATTAGATCTATATGCCTTTTTCCTCTTCAAATCTTTCTTAGATTCATTTGCTTTTAATAAAGGATCTTTTCTTGACAGCTGTTTGGATGCTAGTTCTTTTTGTTTGAATAAGGGATCTTGGCGGGCTAATTGTTTTGAAGCAAGCTCAATCTTCCTTTCTGTATTTCTGAAATCAGGATCTTGTCTAGCTAACCGTTTTGAGGCAAGGTCATTCTGTTTTTCTGTATTTCTGAAATCAGGATCTTGTCTGGCTAAGCGTTTTGAGGCAAGCTCATTCTGTTTTTCTGCATTTCTGAAATCTGGATCTTGTCTGGCTAATCGTTTTGCAGCTAATTCACTCTGTTTGAAATCAGGATCTTGTCTGGCTAATTGTTTTGAAGCAAGCTCATTCTGTTTTTCTGTATTTCTGAAATCAGGGTCTTGTCTGGCTAAGCGTTTTGAGACAAGCTCATTCTGTTTTTCTGTATTTCTGAAATCAGGGTCTTGTCTGGCTAATCGTTTTGAGACAAGCTCATTCTGTTTTTCAGTATTTCTGAAATCAGGGTCTTGTCTGGCTAATCGTTTTGAGACAAGCTCATTCTGTTTTTCTGTATTTCTGAAATCAGGGTCTTCTCTGGCTAAGCGTTTTGAGACAAGCTCATTCTGTTTTTCAGTATTTCTGAAATCAGGATCTTGTCTGGCTAATTGTTTTAAGCTTACTTCTTTCTGACGTTCAAGATCTCTAAATGTTGTATTCTTTCTTCTCTTTTTCATATACTGACGCATGTATTCAGTTCTGGCATTTTTTTTATCTGTTGTTGATTCTTCTTCAATTTCTGATGATACATTCTTATTTTTTTTTATTTGATCCACAAAATAGTTTGCCATTTGTTGGTCTATATTTGACGTTTTATTCATAAATACAAATGAAACTGGCAAAACCTCAAACTGCGATTCAAGCTCAATAAACATGCTTGTGTAGTGAGCATAGATAAAAGAAACAAGGTCATTAATATTACTAAATGCAATGAGAATTGAAGTTCCTGTCAGAGAAAATAACCCCTCATCTCCATGTGAATGGGAATCAAAAAAGTAATACTTTTGTAAATGAAAACACACAGCTGAGCACACTTTACCAAACATAACAAGTACAGAACTAGATTGCTGTAATCCATCAAAAATAGCCTCTTGTAAAGTTGGCAAGCCTATAGAGTTAACATCAACAGCTGCTCCACTATAAGTTTCATGTTTCATAACTCTAAACCTCTCTTGTCCTGTTTCTACAATTTCAGGAATTTCTTCTAAAGTTAACAACATATTTTTAAATTTCTTATCTTTCTTAAGTTTCTGAACTGTGTTTTTATACAGTTGATCACCAAGTAAAAGTACCTTATCTAGGTCAATGATACTTAGTTCACTGTGGTTATATGCTACTGCCAAGAAGGTGAGGGCATTACATGTGCATTGTTTACCTCGTGTCAATCTACTAAATCTGCCATCATTTTGATCAAATGATCCAAAATTCCAAACAACTGCATCAAATGGATGATGTACTTTTTTCTGTTTTGGTTTAGTGTGTTCACTAGTCTCACATGCGGTTGAAAAAGTAGAATGAGTGGTATCAAACGTTTGAGCCGGAACTGTGGTAAATATATGAACAGGTTCAAATTCAGTAGTAGTTCTAGTATTAAGTTCAGTATTAAGTTCAGTAGTAAATTCAGTGGTAAATTCAGTGGTAAATATAGTTTTAGAAGCAGTTACTGGAACGATGCCAGCAACTGCTGTTACAGGTGCAGGGACGAGGCCCGGACCTGCCGATACAGATGTCATAGTTGTTGGGACGAGGCCATCAACAACCAGAGGCATAGATGTCTGGACAAGGCCAGAATCATCTATGGGGACGAGGCCCACATCTGCCTTAATGTTAGCATCTGTATTCTTCTGATGGGACTGCTTTGTTGCCAAAGCCTTCTTCCAATTCTTCCTTCTAGGCATCGTAAAAATTACTCACTGAAAAGAAAAGATTTCATGTTTTACGAATATAATATTTAAACCAAATAATGTATTCATCTAATAACTTTAATGCTTTTTACATGTTCATATCTTTGATGATAAACATGTATTTCAAAAAAGACAACAGTGTTCCAATGTCCTCTCGCTCTCCTTTGAATTTTCAGGAAAAAAATATTAAAGGGTCATAACTCAAACATAAATTACTTAAATTAGTAATAGTTTTCAAACTTGACAGATAGATATTTTTCATATAAACCATTAACATAAATTTCATAAAAAATTTTAACCTTGCATAAAAAAAATGTCCTGGTTTTCAAACAATTCCATGATATTGTTGGTCTTGACATCTGATATCAATTTTATAAAAATCAAATGAGAAATTCCTGCATTATAAACAATGTTACATGTAGTTCTACAAAATTTACTACTCCAATGGCAATTACTTCCATAAAATTGAGGTGCTTTGCAAGCGTAGCATGATATGACCATATCAAAAAGTGAATGATAGAAAGGAAGTTTGTAGTAATTCTGTATGACACAGTAATGTTATTGACACTGTAAAATGCTTGACACAAATTGACAATATTTGGCGAAATAGCATTTTTAGCATCTTTGACCCATATTATCTCAAAAACCATAAATGATAGAAAAAATCTGGTGACATACTCATGAAAGCTCTCTTTGAGAGGAATCCAATGAAAAAAATCCCATTAAAATTGGATAACAAATAAAAATTTTGCATGGGCTGAAATATGACATTTTTTGCCCCTTCGGGCCCCTTTTATCTCAAAAATGATAAGAGATACAAAAAAATGCTTGGAGTGACATTTGTTGCATTTTTCAAAAGGAATCCAATGGAAAAAAACCATCAAAATCGGACCACAAACAAAAGTTTTAATAGTAAGGGCGCGAACCCTTTTCGGCCCCTTGTTATTTGAAAATGGAAATAGAAAGGTCATGACACGATTAGTCTATTGAAATCCATTTTTCCCAAGGAACACAATAAAAGAAACCTCATCAAAATCGGATGTAAATTAAAAAAAAGTTTCAAAAAAGCATATTGATGTGATCACGCTGACAGTATTACTTCCAAAAACTTACAAGTCCAAGGGTCATAACTCACATAAAAATAATCAATCCATCCTAAGTTTTGAACCTAAGGTTTAAATTTCAAGAAATTTGTGAGTCACGTTTGTATTATTGAATTGTTATTTAAGTAATTCAACCTTAAAAACTGAAGGGCTGCACCAAGAGCGCATGATACACCCATCACCTGCTGTCTATTCAAAAGGGATGTGAATTTCAAAAATAGCCGTAAAAAGACTGAGCTACAATTTTCAGTGTACATCATATTCAATAGAACCAAGAAATTTTGTCAAAACAAAGTCCCATTACTGGAGCGGCAATTTAGAATTTCCTCAAAAATTGAAGCGGATCAGAGTTTATAATAATTAACATTGTGTAAAAATGTTAAGAAAATCTGTCTGCAGCATGACACCTTTTTAAGTCTTACAAAAAAGAATTGATTGCATAGGCATGCATTAGTGTAGACTAATGCACATTTCCTTTGGACGGACTACATTAAAAGCATGCTTTGGTCACATCAGTGACACCCCAATAAAACCATGCCACTGTATTCAATGCTAAGTTAACTGAATAATAATACTACAAATGTAGATGGCTATTAAAAAAGACAACATGTTCAAATAATTTTTATTTAGGCTTTTATTGGCTATAAAACAACACCATAGGTTTAATAATTTTATTTCTCCATACAAGTTTACTATTTTAAAGCTTCATGATTTACAATGTACCCTTTTGAACATGTATATGTACATATTGAACGTAGGCCTCAATGTCAGTTAGGTGGGTCTCATTGGGGTCTACGCATGATGCGAGAAAGGCCTAAAGTTCTAAGCAAGATGCGGGAATAGCAAAATACATATTTGACCTTGAAAACAGGAAGAGAAATTCAGCATGAAACGGGATTCTGTATAAATTCTTCCATGATTTCCAGATTTATTTCAATTTTCGCCCGGGAGTGTGGGAAGACTTTCCTATAAAAAAACTTAGCCAAAATTTTGGGAAAGTTAGAAATTAAGCCTGATACAGGATTTCCTTAACTTTAGTCCGGGATTACAAGAAAGGTACCCCCAATGAGACCACAGTCAGTGCATCACTGACTGTGCACATCCAAATTTTTTTCTGATTTGGGGTTGAAACAGCAAGAAAATTCAAATCCCTGATAGAGTGAGAGTATATATCCTTTTTCTAGGAAGCAAGGTTTATTTATATCCTGTTAAATGGAAGTACACACAAGCCCGGGCACACAAGTCAAAGCAGGCTCATCTGAAGCTGGAACCCCTTAAAAACCTACATACATTGCAAGTCCAACACTGCAAAAAATTTGGGCAGCACTTCCCTATGGACATTAACATAATCACAGAATTATAATTCAGACCATTTAAAGAGGGGGTCACTTTTAACTGAAACAGAGAAAAAAAGAGAGGTGTTGGGGCAAGTCCATTTATAGAGACATGGACTATACACATCTCTTGCCTACGATAGAAAAATACTTTCATTTCTTACCTTTTTGTTGCTTTTACTTTCCGCCTCCACTGATTTTTTAAGGTGAAAACTCACATTTTAAAGTGACTGACTGACTACGGGGAACGGTGCCTCACATCGTGACATGTGCAAAACTTGGACGCAAGTTAAACACATTGCACGCTATATAAATGATCATAAATTCAACGGGGCTCTTATTATTTATAAATACTGGTACTTTCGGTTTCATTTTCGACCTAAGTGAAGTATTCTTTTGGTTTAAGGGACTATTTATTATTTTGCATCTTCCTTACCTTGCCGCAAAAAAAAGACAAATCACTTCCGGTCAAATATCGGAACGGAACTTACTAAAATGCGGAAATGGTCCCGACCACGGTCCATAAATCGCTTCTAATAAATCGGAATAAAAATTGAAATATACTGACTCAAATGATATTTCAGTTGTGTTTTTTCTCTTCAGAAGACTTATATAAAATAAAATAAGTCCCAAATGTGTGTTGAAATCAGAAAACACTAAATGACCATCACAAACATTGATATAACTGACAATATCTTTCTTTCAGTTTATATTATTGGATATGTTTTGGTCCAATCAGGACAAAATGAGGAAATTTTATAAATGACTTTCCATAGATGCTACCTGTGAAATATTGTTGCATTTGGCCAAGCTGTTTCAGAAGAAGATTTTTTGTATGTATCAGCCAATCAGAAACAAGAATCGCCTATGGCAGCCATGGCCACGTTTTTTGTCCGACCGGAATGAAATGAACAAATTTGATAAAGGAC
>JAULBM010330631.1:0-13048 GCA_032357055.1 Geukensia granosissima
AACAAAACAGAGGTGAACTAAGGCTCTTAATTTTTCTTTGAGTTTTGAATGTGGAATAGTAGTATACAGGGTGGAAATCCAATGTTTTGATGCTACTGCAGGAGGAAAGTGACCTTGATATTAGGCATTCTAACAGATATTTTGAATTTTTTTTCCACATTTGATTCACGCCACTTCTAGAAAGTCACTTCTTATATGATGCTTATATATAATATCATTTATAATACAAAATTATCAATGTTAAAGAAATATGGTAAATTAAGGTATGCCATGTGTACATTTCAGGGAGTAACTTCTCATCAGTAGCATTAAACCGAAACATATATAGGAAGTCAAAGATTAAAATATAGCGAAAGAAGCACTCAAATCCAAACAAATCGAAATGGGTAGCCAAATCCGACGGCATGGACCACTACTTGGTGCATTACTTTTCAAGGCCTTTCTGTATTTTCAGTGTTTCAGATTTTTAGCAAATGCAGCAATTTTCTGTAAAACATTGCTAGATAAATTTCATGTCAGACAAGTCTGAAAACTGGGCAGATGAAGACCCTCGGGACCAATGTTCCATCAGCAGAGGTATCGAGCCAGTGGTTTCAAAATTCAAAATTACCAATGGTAAAGAAATATGGAAAATTTATGTATGCTATATGTACATTTCAAGGACTAACCTCTAATCAGTAGCATAATTTAACTTTATAATCAAAACAAAACTATTTATGTCACTGCATTACAAAAATGGGAAAAACTGAAGAAAAAAATCTGAAATTTTCAAAATCTCTTTTTTCGTATCAAAAAACAGAAATAAAAAACATAGGGGTAATAAAAAGTAATAATATTCATAATTGATTAAATCCTATAGGCTTTAGTATATTTGAAAGGCAAAAAATTCAAGTTTCTGGAAATTTAAGATTGGTTAGAGCTCCATTTTTCCTATTACTTTTATATCAATTAACAGCAGGAATTGCTTACCCTTCCGTAGCACCTGAATTCAACACTTTGTCTTTTGTTGTTTGATTTTGTTGACTTAACTATATCTATCTGCCCTTTTTGTAACTTTGAATTATTTTTTTACACAGTTGCTTAAATAAATGGAAGACGACCTTTACTGTTTTTTCCTAACATTTAGTAAGATTTGGTATAAAACCTTCAACTTAATCGGTATGATGGCATTTCTAGTTGATAAAACTTGATATTTTACTTAATATCTAATATTGCATCTCCTTAGAATGCTTACAGGGAGGTATTTTCATTTTGCATGCATTTTGTAAGTTCTCTTTTTGTTGTTTATATGAGACTGGAAAGATATTGGGTAAATACACTCCAACCAAGAAAAAAAGGGGGAATTTACAAATCTGAAGGTCTTTACAATGCCTTCAACAAGGGTGGAATACCACTCCTTGTGAAAAGCTCTAAATCGCCCTAAATAAAAAAAATCGTGTATGTGTAGGCATTCTCTAATTCACTTTGATGCACTATCATATAATTTTAAAACGTCATTTACAGCGTTTGTTTGTTTTGATTTATTTTTGGCCTCGATGTTGCTGAGGGTAGTAAAATGTTCGGTGGTTAACATTTTTTTTATTTAGTTGACTCTTTGACCTAGTTTGTTTCTTCGCCCCCTTCTGAATTCTATGATTGATTCGCTCATGCAATGTTAACGAATTAGTGGCGATACCGGATTTAGACGTATAACACATATTCCCGTGTATCAAATAAATGATTAATTTAATTTGTTTATGTGCTAGCATATCTTGCAAACGGTTTGTGATTTAATAAAATGTTCCCATACACACAATCTGTGTTCGTTACTGTCTTTATGTTTTTAAAATAAGATATGTTAAAATTTTCCATCCCTTCATAGTTTCAAAACAGTAGCTGTTTTGGAAGCTAATATTGTGATATCTATTGATCAGAAAACGGAAAAAATCAAATTAGCAAAAATCCCAGTTAAAGAAGACAAATAAATTTTAATACGAATTGTTAGCAACTAGTGCGCGACAATTGCAGAACTCGTAAGAACTTTTCAGAGAGATTTTTAGGCAATTTTTGTTTAGCACTGTTTTCTCCCATTAACGCAAAGTCAAAAAGGTCAATAAATTTCCAATATACCAAAATTTTATCATTATAGAACCCTAAATGCACGATTGTTATCCATGAGCCTAAGGGTATATGTTGAAAGTGTGTGATAGCAATGTTACAAATTTTTGGCAAATGGTAACAAAAGTTAATTATTGGATTAAACATGTTTTAAATAAAATGTACAAATCTTTAACTGTTTACAACTGAAAAAAATTAAATATACAAAGTTAAAGGACCGATTCAGAAATTCAACTTCCGTCCTTTAAAAAACTCAATGCGCAACTTAGCGTCATCGCTAATGATGTCTTATTGACTAAAAACTAACCAAAACAATGACGTTCCCAGAATTCCGTTGCATTTTTGAAACGTTTCATCGCTCCCCCCACCCATTCTCCCGACTCTTGGGAAGTATTTCTTCTCTTGAACAACCATGCGGATGTGAAAATTCTTAGTTAACAATAAAGATAAAAAAAATATTATAAAACCCATAATTTTGGTCGCTGTCGTTTGTTTTTCACAGCATGTCAAATTATACATGAATTTCATATACTAGTTCATATGAAAGGCGCAAAAAGCTTACATTTTTGGTGTAGCTCTGCATGACGGAATTTTGCCCTTCACAAGTGCTAACTCAAAACACCGCTCTGATTTATATTGAACCAGGGACTTTATATTACTTACTATACTATAAACTATTATATATGATACTGTCGGATCCACTTATGTACGAGTATGTGTTGGGAAGTCGCCCCCTTTTCAAAAAGTCCAGGATTATCCCGAAAGCCATGTAATATTCTTTAATTATCGCCCCTGTTATCATGTTGATTTATTCTGCTGGGTTAAAATCAGAATACAATAATAAGTTGACGTCTTCTCTGATTGACGTGAACCCGAATTAGAGTTGAAGGATTCCATGACGGGTGTTGCGTGCAAGACAGGGGATTCTTCCCCTTCCGCAGCACTTGATCTCACTCCTGTTTTTTAGTGGAGTTAGTGGATTACAAGCCTTTGTTCCTTTTGTGTTCGTTTTATCTTTAAGTTTGTTTCAAATTTGTCTTGTCTCTTTGAACTATGCACTTTTAATCTCAAACATTGGTTTTCTACAATGGAAACAATAAGAACGGATAACAGCATTCTAGGAATTAAGGTTTTAGATCAAGATTGTGGAGTGTGTCATTCTGTGACTTGCTTTCTTTATTTGTAATTTAAATGCATATTTAAGATCTTTATACTCATTTGCACCGTACACTCTGCCTTGGTAATTTTTTTGTTAAGGGTGAAATTACATAGTTTATCTGTTTCAGTAGCGGAAGCTGGATATGGATGTCCTAGGCACCCAGAAGCCTGCAGGGCACATTGTAAAGTAAACAATGGTTGTCATACAGGAATATGTACAGGGCCATTAAATTTTGTGTGCACTTGTATTAAGCCTTGTTCAAAGAAAACTGGAAGGTAAAGGTGGGTATATAATTTAACACAACAGTGATTTGGAAGATCTTTATGGTCCATATAACGAGAAGGATTTTTTCTTAATCATATAATCTCTTTAAGCTTTCTCCTTTTATCCCGAAATAACCGGATAGGAAAATAGACAGTGCAGCTGATATCTTAAGAGAGGTAGAAACCACTTACCCTTCCGGTCCACCTGAGTTCAACACCGATGTTTGGTTCATAGATGTATTGATATTTTTGGTTTTTTTGTACAGTATGTGCCATGTTCTGTCTTGTTTATGTTATGAAGATTGCTGTGTTTGTCTAATTGTCCCCTTTGACCTTGGCCGTTGGTTTCTCGATTCATCTTATTTTCAATTACCAAGTTGAGATAAACCTTTAGTTTTATGTTGTAAGAAGGTATTTCAATATTAACCTTCCTAAAGTTACGTTCATTTCTCCCTGAAGAGTTCCTCGTGATGAATTATTAATTAAGTTAATGTTTTTTTTAAATCATAATAAAACTGTTAATTTAAAGTTGTTTTTTTTATCTTTACCCCTTTGGTTTTTTCCGATTCTTTTAGTTTACAGGTTAACCAATGCTGAATAAACATGGGGGATTTTAGTATGCTGTATGGACATTGCATGAAGTAACATCTTATCAGAGCATTTAAACCAAAACGTAGGAATTTAAAGATTTAAACATAGCAAAAGATGTAATCAAATCCAAATAAACCGAAATAGGAAGCCAAATCCGACAACAATTTCATCCATTATGATTGAGTCATTATTATGACATCAGGTACTGTTTTAATTACCGTATAAGAGAGAATAATCAATTTTTATAATTTATTTTCAGGTAAACTAAAGGAATATAATGCAAAAAACCAATATATGTAATAAAAATGATGACAAAAATGACTTAAAATTTAAAACAAAAAACAATAGATGGGTTTTTGAATGTACAAATACTCGAAGGATGTGATTGTAAATTAGACCGCCAAAGACTAAAATTCCAAGTACAAAAAACTTTATTGCATAATATGTAATCTTCCAGCCTTATAATTTTGTTTGGTTTGCGGATTCCATTTTCATCAAATGGTTCGGTGTACGAGATAAATGTTGACGAATCAATACCATACATTACCAAATCTTTGGTACAACAATAAGTGTTTATACAATATATACAAGGTCTAGCCTATTTCTAATGTAAGGTTGAAAATAAAAATATTCCATATTTTTAGCAGAGTATATGACTAACAGTGTGATACAACAATATGTATATATATATATCCATCAATAATTAAATGGAGAAATCCCACAAAATACAAACACGGAAACTTACATGTAATCCAACTGTATTCAGTCCAGTATAGAATAGCTATGTGAGAGACCAAAAGATACAAGACAAATTTGAAACAAACTAAAAGATAAAACGTAAACAAAAGAAACAAAAGCTTGGAATCTACGAACTACTAATGGGATCAGGTGTTCATGAACGTTAAGCATGAAAATATAAAGATATGTAGTAAATTATAGAAAGTCTGCATTATAACCACAAAATCAGAGGGAATTTACAAATGTAGAGGTTTCTACAAAAAGGAATCCAAAAATACTAAAGGGGCAGACAGAAATAGTAAAACCCGGTTTTTGTAGGGTTCGTGTTACTCCAGCTTTAGTTTTCAGTGTAGTGTTGTGTGTTCTATGTTTGTCTTTCGTTTCATTTTGTTGGCCATGGTCTTGTCTGTCCTCGACTTAACGATTTCTGTCTGCCCCTTTGGTATCTTCGAATTCCTTTGACTAATTATTCGTAATTTTACTGGTTATTTGCAAGAAATGGAATGAAAAATTAAATAGTAGTTTTTGATTTTTCACAGTTAGTAATTCACGCACATGTTTTGACAAAAAAACAGATTGAAAAACCTTTAATGTAAGGTAAAGCAAAAGAACCATTGAGCATTGTTCTAAATTCATGGTATATTGGTTTTACTATTCAGGTATTGCTTGACAAAACTACAGGGCTAAACTTGATTGTCTAATATGACATGTGTTATAAGTAATGGACAGTTGTTTGGCTTTATAACCTGTAGATCCTGAATTTATTCATATGGAGTTGTATAAAAATTAAATATGAAATGTAGAATTATATAAAGCTGAAGTAAGTTACTCTATTTTGTAAACAACAAAAGCATTTGTTTCAATGTTTTGTTTCATAGATTCGTAATATAAGAAATGCATTTAAAAAGACAAACAAGATATAAAAATAATGTAATTTTCGTTAGTGCTTCATTATTCTAATGCTTGCTTTTCTTACTTAAAGAGGTATTTCATTTCTGTTTACCTTATTTTATGTACATTTCAGTTAACAATTACTTTTTTGCATTTTTAGTTATTTTTTTCATTTTGTGTGAGTAATAATATGAACTGTATTATACCTTTACATAGTTTTATACCTTTTCGGCATCAAATTAAAATTAAAACGCATTGTTAAAAGTATTTATCATTGCCATATCAACATTTCCTGAAATTTCACCGCCTGGGTTTTTCCACAAGTACAAATTGTCATAATAGGATTATTACATGTCTTCACAAGTTGTTGAAGGTAAACTTTAATTTCTGATTTTCTTCAATTATTTATAGCATTCACTTTCAAGAATTTCAAAAAATATTCACCCAGTGTCTATTTGTTAGAAAAGATACTATTTCAACAACTTCGTTATATGGTCTTTGGGTGGTCTTTTACTAAAATTGTGTTCAATGACCTTGACCTCCAAACAAAATAGCCTACAGGCTAAAAATAGAAAAAAGGGAGGATGAACTTCAAAAATCGTCTCCTCTGAAACTATTGTGCTAATCTTTACCAAACTTTACTGAAATGATCCTTAGGTGGTCCTCTTTCAGAATTATGCCCGATGACCTCTTCCATAATCCAAGATTGCCGCCAGGCTAAAAAAAGAAAAAAGGGGATCGAAATTTGAAAAATTTTCTTCTCTGAAAGTATTGAGCCAATCTTAGCCAAACTTCGTTGTAATGGTCCTTTCGTGGTCGTTTACTAAAATTGTTTCCAATGACCCTGACCTCCAGAAATTTGTCCGATTACTTGATCCGTAATTCAAGATTACCGCCAGGTTAAAAATAGAAAAAAAGGGGGGATGAAATTTAAAAAAAAATTCTCCTATGAAAGTATTGAGCAAATTTTAGCTAAAATTCGTTGGAATGGTACTTGGGTGGTCCTTTACTAAAATTGTGTCCAATGACCCTGACCTCTAAACAAAATGTTCTCCAGGCTAAAAATAGAAAAAAGGGGATGAACTTAAAAAATCTTCTCCTCTGAAACTATTGTGCTAATCTTTACCAAACTTAACTGAAATGATTCTAAGTTGGTTTCCTTCCAAACTTTTGTTCCTAGCTATGTCTTTTTCAGAATTTTGTCGATGACCTCACCCGCCAGCCAAGATGGCCACCCCAGCCAAGCTTAGTTTTACATAGGCCCATTTTAGAAATTTATGACTGCCTCAGGTTAACTTGCTTGTTCTTTTCAAACCATAGTTAATTCAAATGGTTTTAATATAAATCTTATTTTGGAAACTGTATGACAGGTGAGCGATGACAGGCTCCTGGAAGCTTTTGTATTTATTTTTTGTAAAAATGTTCGAATATGGTTGAAATTTTGCCGCTTAACGTTAAGCAGCAATCAATCTATAAATCATATTAAAAGTTTTTGTTTTAATGCATGCTTTTTATATGGAATTAAATTTTTAAAAGTAGGAAAGTACAAAAAACGCCACACAAAAACAGAACTTCAACTCTCGGAAAATCAAATAGTTAAATAAAGGAAAGAAAAAAGACGATGAGCAATAGTCCAAAACACTAAACCGAGAAATAAAGATTAGGGAATAGCCTCCACCCCCTAAAAAACAAACAACTTAAAACCAGCAAATAAACATATCAACATCAAAAACAAAAAAAATCAAAATAAAACCCATGAGTTCAAATAATAATAAAATAAAATACCAAAACGCAAAAACCCAAACGTGGTGCAAGCCAAGGTTATTTAGAGGCTTTCGCAGCTCCTATACCAGTGGCATCAGTTTTGTTTCTCATAGTCCGTTGTTAATAATAACAGCTGATCATTCTTCAGACTGATTTATGCTAATACAGTCTAGATTGATTGTGTTTTATAGTAGCAATAAAACTACTTAAAATGTGCTTTAAGTAAGTCTTGAGCTTAAACCATATTATTGAAAACAAATGAAATATCACGTGGTTATTAGTACAATGAGTAACGCGACGGATGTCAGTAATAGAGCAGGATTTGTTTACCCTTCCGGAGCATCTGGTTTTGTAGGGTTCGTGTTACTCCAGCTTTATTTTTCAGTGTTTTGTTGTGTTCTATATTTGTCTTTCGTTTCATTTTGTTGGCAGTGGTCTTGTCTGTCATACTACTTAACGATTTTTGTCTGCCCCTTTGGTATCTTCGAATTCCCTTTGCAATCCGAGATGTGCAAGAATTATATATTATGTTTAATACACCTCAAATAATTATTCTTTGATTGTCTTAGATAGGCAAATTTATGTAGTGGAAAGTCTTTATGCGATTTGGTCAGATTCTATAGGTTTGGAGTAAAACACTATATATACTATCAGGTGAAATATAATAAATGTATAGTTCACAAAAAGATAGCCCCAAAACAAACATTAGGTAACATTTGACATTTGGGACTCCACAAACTACTCTACAATAATTATAAGTTTCTGCGACAAAAAGACATAAAAATACAAAGCAATGACCGTCGAAAATATTTGTCTTATTAGAAAAATAATATATTTAATTAAAGTTATACAAAATCGTAAATATTTATAAGTCTAGTCAAGAACACCATTGTGAAAGATCAAAAATGCACAGTCCAAAGAGACAAAACAAAATTGAAACGACTTTTTGTTAAAGATAAAACAAAATTAGAAAGAACAAAAGCGTGCAATCCACGAAAATCCTCGTAAAAGGAGTGTGATCAGGTTCTCATTAAGGTTGGGTATCCCCTGTTGTGCACGCAGCACCAGTCGTGGAATTCTTAAAATTATAATCTGGGTTAACGTCAATTTAAAGATATTTTGAAATATAGTCACATTTAAACTGCCTGATAGAATGTACAGCAATACAATGAGACAATTTAATTTTGTTGGATACACAAGACACGTGTACACATGTATGTTCAGCTGTAAACTTTGTAGCTTTATATACTTTTCGACAGCTTTAAATAGTATGAAATTTTTTTTGTCATTTCACATTTTAGTACCATTAACAGCAAGATAATATAAATTTTTAAACATTGAAATTCTTAATAAACTTCCTTCCTGCCATATGATCGGTTTCATTTTATTTCAGATACAGCAGGCTTTTCAGTCCATTCTAGAAATTTCATTTTTCATAAGTCAATTTTGACATGTTGGATTTCCCTCTTCTGTTATGTGTTGCTTGGAACAATACATTGTATTATGCATTGTATAAAATCCAAACACTAAATAAAAGGTCATTGATCCGATTTCAACTTCCTTAATTTGCAGTTTTTTCTACCTCTTAAAAGCGCTATAGAACAATAGAACAAAATAAAAAAGAATATTGAATTCAATGGAAGAACACGATCCACATCCTACCTACAAGTTCGTTTACAAAAAACCCAAAAGCCAAATGTTACTGTGTGAACGCTTTTTCTGATTTATCTTCATCAATCTCGCTAGGGGTGAAAATTAAAAAGATCATTAAAATTTAATAAGCTTCTAGTTTCATAGACCAAATGAAATATACAGTTCATGATGTGGTGGACGCCGATAAGCTTAAAATAAAGAATAAATAATTAAAAATGTTAAATGTTTGGAGATGTTTTGTTCAAAATAGATTTGATCGCATCAAACATCACGAAGATATTTGATAAAACACTTGCACTTATCGTTGGGTATCGTCGTCTTGCGATATCGTGATTTTTTTCCTTTGATTTGTCCAGATTTTTTTCGTTGCCTAGGATTTTTACCGGAGATCACATTAAAATTTGTAAAGAATCATCTTGACAAGGATAAAAAGGTAAGTTTAAATTATATATGTGAAAGATAATCATGTGAGTTTTCAGAACTAATCAAAACAAATTTTTCATTCAATAGTAAGTCCAGTGTAGAATACCCATGTTGAGATCAAAAGTGCATATTCTAAAGAGACAAGACAACTTTGAAACAAACTAAAATATAAAACGAAAACAAAGAGAACAAAGGCTTGGAACTCCAGGAATTCCTTTAAAAAACAGGAGTCGGATCAGGTGTTCATGAAGGTTAAGCATCCCCTCTCCTGCGCGCAACACCCGTCGTGAAATTCTTAAACTCTAATCGGGTTAACGTCAATCCGAAAAGAGGTAAATTTATTTTTGTATTACCGGTAACATGTCTATAGCTAGTTGAAATACATTGAAACCATATAGATAAACCAATTCGTGATAGCGATCATAAAATTTTAGGAGGGACGACTTTAATCTTGATTGAATGTATCCTTGTTGTAGTAATTTATGCGACAACAGCAATGCTCTCTTTAGAAAATCCTGATACTTGGAACAGACACGAGAGTATAGAATCAACTGCGAAACATAAACCCCGTAGGAATAATACCACGTAGATATGGGAAGTTTACAATAGGAAGTTTGAAGTCATCCCGTTTGTCGCAAATCTTAGAAACAATTTTTCTCTCAATTGATATTCAAAAAAACTTGATACATGTATTTATCTGTAAAATGTTATACTGGCATTCTGAAGTTTACTATTTTGTGTTTATTATCGTTCGATGCATTCAAACCTTTCAATGCACTTCACTACTCGTTTTATCAAATGAAAATTGCATTTTAAGCGAAATGTATTTTATCACGTCTTGGATTTTTTCCGGTTTGTCCCGGGTTTCTTACGTATGGCTCTTGATATTTTCCGGTTTTGTATGGTATATTTGAAATAAAAAATGTCATTGAATAGAGCGTTTTGTGCGTAATTGCAAAATGTCTATAAATAATTCCAAATTTTTCATCTTTTAAATCTAACGATATCAACATACCTTGCTAGTTGTAATCTTATGTATTGTTTTTAGTAACGAGTTTCAAAAGCCAAATTAAATTCCAGTTCTGCAATAAGGAGTCTGAAGATGGCTTTGTTGCATTTGTTATTGTTCATACCATTATTAATCCAGAGATATCTAGGCGCGTAAGCGCGCAAAAAACAGTCCTTACTCTGCATTTTAAAAGTAAAGTAATCGCATCTACTGCGACGAGTGTATTTTTCTACAAGAAATATGTTTTTTATGTAATTTTTTCCTCCTTTTTGAGCCGCCTCGTTGGTGTAATGGTTAGCGTGGTCGCCTCGAGTGCGGACGGTCGTGGGTTTGATCTCCTGCCGGATCAAACCAAAGAAATTAAAAAAAGTATCTGCTGCTTCTCCGCTAAGCACGCAGCATTAAGGAGTAAGAGCAAAGACTGGTCGTCACAGAGTCAGAATGTATCTGGGTAAAGTGCTTTCGTGAGCTAGCACGTTAAAATCCGACTCAGCGTGTCGTACAAAGAAGGGTTCATTCATCATCACTCATCATTAATATGCTCTCGTCTTGAATATGCATGCTATAGTTGCCACTGGAGGTTAAGCACCATTCCATCGATCAATCAATCTCTTTTTTGTATGTGCTTTTATCAGGGGAACCTCTATGCACACACTGCAGAGTACCAAAATGGCGTGAGTCACAAGTTTGAAGTCTTCTGTCTCTTGCAAATTGGAAACGTCTGTATATAGTCCAAATACATGTAAGAATTTGACCTAGGACGGGTAATACATGCAGTATGAAGCTGTATATGATGCGTTTAGATATATTTAAAAGGATTTAACACTTATTATTTCAATTTTAACTTGTTGACTATCCTTTCTTTAAATACAATCTTTAATCTACCTTTAGAGCATGCGTATATTTATTATTCGTCAAAGAACTTATCTGTATTTAATTATTATGTAATCAAAATTTTTTCATAATGTCGATTTTAAATATAAACAGCTTTTTGTATAAAAACAACAAAATGCAAAAAATGCATTCTGCGAAAACAACTGTTGTAAAAACAAGCAAAATAACACTCCAGTGAGTTAATTCTTAATTCTTTATTGTATAATGTCTTTCAATATATCAACAATAAGAGACCAACATTATATAACTAATTTTTTTTATGTGTACCAGCCTAGAAAAAGTCAGTCCAACGCATATTTCCGTCTTATTTGATATGTTTTGTCATAAACTGACTTGAGAATTGCTCATTTTTAGGATATATTCTTATAAATACAAAAATCTAATATGCACAGGAAAGCACTTTCTATCCAAACTAGAGTTTCATAAAGTTGAATTGTAAGCGTAAATATATGTCACATGAAAATGCAATACGTTCACAAAGCACTTAAAAGTATGACAAAATCAAGAACTTTACGGAAAATAGCCGGTACGCATATAGAAAGTACTTTGAAAAAACCAGTATATATAGTAGATTTCTATTTATCACTTTAAAGATGAAAATAATCAGCTCCTTATATAACAAATTTCTTGTAGATATTAATAAAAAGATTACTACTTTTATTGAACAAAATTAACAGAGAAAAATATATGAATAAACAAAAGCACCGGAAAAAATCGCTTATGCTCTAGAGAAAATTTGGACTGAAAACCTGAAAAATCATGCTGTCGCAGGACAACGATACCCACCGTGTACTTAAAACATTAATTATGCAAAGTTTGGTTGTGATTTTTGTGCAATCTATATTAGAATAGACAAAGTTGAATGAAATTTTGTATCAAATGAAGTATTTATTTAGTATTTCATATTTTAAAATAATGCCCATGTGCCATATGACCATTGTAGAACCAAATAAAACTAAAAACTGTGTCAGATTTTCTTTGTATGGGCATTGTTCGAAACAAAAAACAAATGTATATAAAATAATAGATATTAGCCACTTTTCATTTAATTAAAACTTCTTGGGCTCAAAATGTGCCTTAACCAACCTCGTCCTCGTTCAACTAAAGCACTGAAAACATGGAAAGGCTTTGAAGAACATTATCTCTGTCGTCGGATTTGGCTTCTCATTGCAATTTCTTTAGATTTTAATCCTTCTTTTGCTATATTTCGATCTTCGTCTTCCTATGTTTCGGTTCTAATGTTACTGATGAGAGGTTAATCCTTCAAATGAACAATTAGCATACTAAAATTATCCATCTTTATTCAACATCGGTAGTTTAGTATTTTGAAACCACTGGGTCGATTTATCTGCTGATGGATCATGTATTTTCCAGCAAAGTTGTCAGACAAGAAATAAATCAAACAATGTTTTACAGAAATCTGATGCATTTTTTAAAAATTTTAAAGCCTTCAAAATACGGAAAGGTCTCGAAAAGAATTGCATTTAATAGTTGTCCCTGCCATCGGATTTGGATTTGGGTGTTTCTTTTGCTGTGTTTGGATCTCGGTCTTCCCATGTTTTGTTC
>JAULBM010330642.1:0-13048 GCA_032357055.1 Geukensia granosissima
TTTGTTGGCCATGGCCTTGTCTGTCTTCCGACTTAACGATTTCTGTCTGCCCCTTTGGTATCTTCGAATTCCTTTTACACAATATATTCACCACGTATTATATACTATTTAGGCGTCAATTTCCCCAGAAATTGGAGTACAAATGTCTTTCCATTTGTATAAAAAAGGCCATATAAACTCTGCTGTGTTTGGTAAATGACTTACATTATTAATTTAAACATGGTTATTTAATGGGCAACCCGATGGGCAATTAATATCAAAATGAAACTCGTGTTCAGATTGTTTTATGAGAATTTCCTTTAGAGAACGTTCAATGGTGAACCCCTTTCTATTTTCTTGGTTCATTGTCACATACCTATTTGATATCATAAGAAGTACAGTGTATAATACCCATGTGGGAGATCAGAAGTGCATAGTCCAAAGAGACAAGACAAATTTGAAATAAACTAAAAGAAAAAACAAACGAAAACACTAAAAACTACGCAAAAATAAAACGATTATTGTATGACATCCTTGTAATTGATGCTGACTTACAAATGTTGAGGAAAATATATCATATGGCAAATTTCATGCAGCACGTGTTCTTCATTAACAATACAGTTTATTTACTATTTATTGGCAACAAAGACTGTTGAATGAAGAGTAAACAAGCTACGTGATTATTTTACATATGTATGTGGTATCATTACGTTTGTTATTAATAATAAATTCCGTTCCGATGCACAGCCACGTTTGCAATAAGTTTATCATTGAAGGTATCCAGCAATCCTTTTTGTGTAGGTGTATTTATTTGCACTTTACTGTCGAGAATTCTCAAGAAAACAGGCTCGGTCAATATTGTGTTTGAAGTTTTATCGTCTTAGTGGGTGTACATTTCCGCCCAAAACTGGACAGCGTAACAGGAAGCACGCCCTAGACTTGTAAATAGTAAATAAAATCCCTTCTGTGGCACACTGTCAAAGAAAAATTGTTTTACCTATGTATGTGGTATCATTACGTTTGTTTTTGGTAATAAATTCCATTGCGATGCAATTATGCGTTTGCAATAATTTTAAAATAGGTAATGTGACATGATAGTCCATGAGACAATGAGTAATGAACGGGATACCATAACGAAAACTGTAAAAGGTCCCCAAAATTCAAAATCTGAAACTATTCATAAAACACGACGATCGACATCATCTATAGAAAAATGTTGAACAAACAACAATAAATGGCTATTTAACTGGACTTCAGGTTCCTGACTTAGGACAGACACATTAAGAACTAGTATGTAAAGGGTAAACTTAGTTTGTGAGCGCTCAACTCTCCCAAAAACATGGGACAGTGACAAAACAGCAATGAAAACACACGAAAAAAATCAACACCTGTGATCGATACTGAAAACCAAGAACAAATACAATTTAAAGTAAAACATGATGAAAACAAAAATATAGACCTAAAAAGAGTTCTCACAGTTGCTGTCTGCTGGCTCAAAACCCGAAAGCAACCGATTAGGAAACCAAGTTTTCTTTATCCAAGATATCATGCAGTGAAAACTTATCCTACTGAATTTAGTGTTTAAATATTATCAGAAGTCAAAGAAAACATGGGATTGTGCAAAGTTTATCATTTATGGTATCCAGTAATCCTTTTTGTGTAAGTGTACTTATTTGCACTTTACTGTCAGGAATTTTTGTAATTCAAATCTTTAGAAAACAGGATCGGTGTAATGTGCTTATGTTTTTTCGCTTAAACGGGTATACTCTTTCCCCAAAATGTACTTATGTTTTATCGTTTTAACGGGTATACTCGTTCCCCAAAAAACTGGGCAACATGAAATAACAGCGGACTATGATGAACACTTCCTAGACTTGTAAATAATTATAATGTTGAGAAAATAAAGAAAGCCTTCTAGAATCATGAGTTGGTGGCACACTTTCATCGAAGAAAATTTAAAAATTAAATTGAATTGCTGTCATTGATTATGCCTTAGACGTTGAAATGAGCAATAAATTCATAGTTTGAACCTTTTTATGGTAATCCAAATCCACTGCAAGACTTTAGTGTCATAAATTGGACCATCTTCACTGGTAGGCCTCAAAATAAAATGTGATTGATTGATTGATTAAATGGTGCTTAATGTACAGCGGCAAATATTTCATGCAGATT
The DNA here is from genome assembly GCA_032357055.1 of Geukensia granosissima. Lineage (NCBI taxonomy): Eukaryota > Metazoa > Mollusca > Bivalvia > Mytilida > Mytilidae > Geukensia > Geukensia granosissima. Next base: position 2,152 of record JAULBM010330642.1, read on the forward strand.
TAAGAGGAGAACATAGTGATGATGATCGAACCATGCTTTGTACTAGACCGACACGCTCAGGCGTGCAACTTTACCTAGACAAAATATTCTGACTCTGGGGCGACCAGTCTTTGTTCTTACTCATAAATGCTGCGTACTGAGCGGAGAAGCAGCAAATACCAATTTTAATGTCTTTGGTTTGACCCGGTCGGGGATCGAACACACAATTTCCCGCACTCAAGAGGTAAAATGTGTGCATAGATGTATAAACAATAATTGGAGCATTAGTCTTGCACAGCAAGAAGAAGCTCCAATTAAGAGATCAGAGATGACCAACTAGACGGGTAATATATCAAGCAGAGAATACTTTTGCTCTTCTCTGATATATGTATTATCACATTCTAGAAAGGAAACAATTGTTATTTTGATTAGACGGTACTTGTTGATTGCTCATCTTTCATTATTACACTGTAAAATGAGTTTTTCAGACCTGTTGTTGCACATCAGTAATATTTCTTTTTAGTAGGTAAATACATGCAATAAAGATATACTCATGTAACGCTAATTAAACAACTACAAAGACAAGGTACGGGCAAATGTTAAAGTTTTGAAGAAAGCAGTCAGACATGAGCACTATTTATGAAAGTTATAACAATAGCACGGCCGATCTTCTTTAAGCTAATTAACGGTTTCAAGAACTATATTTGTGAATACAACACATGCAGGTTAATTCCAGATTTCCGGATTCTTATAACTTACATATAATGGCACATGTGTCCTACATCTTTCGTAAAAAATTGTAAAAAACGATTTCTCTTGTTATTGAGATATTAGATTATAGTTCTACAAATCCATTTGAAAAATTTTGCTTTAATCTCTTTAATGTATGCAGCACAAACCCCTTTTTAAAAGAGGAAGATCCCTTCCCCGTATTTGTTTCACTCAAATTTTAGATATTTCAGTAAATTTATAATGTGTTGTCTCGCTTGTATATTTGAAACAAAAACAAATAGAATATTTGTTCCAGCGGTCGTAAAAAATTTTTATTGTATCAAACATTGCTGCTAGATTTAGTTTTAGCTTAAATTCTTGTTTTTTTTCAAAAAGTTGTAGTGAAGAATACTCAGGTCCCAAATGGGATATGGATAAAAAGTTTTCCGGATTAATTCAAATAAAAGGGACTCCAATAACACTGTGCTCACATTAGGTTTAAGTTAACCTGGATTATTTGGACCCGCATTGGGTTAATCCAGATTAAAAAACTCTGGTGTAAACGCACAGCGTGGAAGAAATCTGACTTCATAAATAGAACTGTTATTTTGGTCTTTTGATTTCTGTTTATAACCGCAATGAGTTACTGTATACTTGCTTATCTTGATCTGGATTAAGTTATTCCGGTTTAACTTAAGACTTGTTTAAACAGGCCCAAATATTCATCAGCAGAAAACTGGTATGTTGTGAAATGCATTTTCTTTGTAATGAACTTTTGGAATGAAGAGCGGATTGCACCGAGCAATGCAATATTTTACGTGTGATTTGTTCAATATGAGGCGTTCAAATAAAAATCGTTCTATGCGCAAAGGGTAGAATAAAAATCAACGTTAACATCTTCATATCTGATTTAACCAAATCAACGAGAAAAAAAGTTTTAAAAATATGAAGCAGAAGGAATAAAATGTCTACACTATCTGACAGCCTTACTAATGAAATAAATATTGGGAAAAATGTCGATATTACTTCCTTCACCATAATAAGTTGCACCGGGCAATGCAATATTTTACGTGTGATTTGTTCAATATGATGCGAAATAAAGATCGTTCTATGCGCAATCGGTAGAATAAAAATCAACGTTAACATCTTCAGAAAGATCAGATAGATAAGAGGTGGTAAATATTATTGGGATAAACTGTTACTGAATTAATTGTTTTGTGTTGTATTACTTAGATCGTTAAGAAGACTACTTAGAGAACAAATACATAAGCTGCGTTAATGTGCCAGCCATTTTCATTTACTGTTAATGGCACTATGTAGTCAGTACTGGCGATATCGGACAAATTTCTGTGTATTTCTGGCCTACATTTCTTCAGTACTGCTAATGATATACAATGTTTCAGTCATGTAACGAAAAAGTTGATTTCAATACTGAATATTTCTGTTGCTTTTGAGTACTGAATTTTTCAGTCATTTTTCAATACTGGGTTTTTCAGTCATTTTTCAATACTGAATTTTTCAGTCATTTTTCAGTACTGGATTTTTCAGTTATTTTTCGGTATTGGTATTTTTCCTTTGCATGGATAAATATATCATGCAAGATACAAACAATCATGCAAATATGAGACCGGTAAGTTAGGGACTTTTAGACTGCCACTGTAAAAATTAAGGGTTGGATTTAAGAGGACTTATTCCGAAAGGGAGGAGATATCTAGTACCGTTTCCTATCCCCGGCACAACTTTTGCGAAGAGTGGGGGGTTGATTTTTTATTCATCCCGCTCGAAACAACGGATGCCCTTTTAGCAGGAGTTCTCTCTGCAGGCAGGGAAACCGAATGACCTATTTCCATAATACGGCAGCCCTCGGCAACTTCGCAGGTGAATATCCTTTTCGACCTATGTTTCGGCAGTAGCAGTTGCTTTAATTTTAATAGTAAACCTATGTTGCTTTAATATGGTGAATTTGTCTATGAATAAGTATTTCATCCGCACCATTTAAAACAACAAAAAAGTAATAGGAGACCCAAAATTAGTAGAAGTACTAAAATCCAATGCGGGACGGATATCGACTATGCGAAAAAACATTTCGAAGCCTCCCTAGCTGTATTTTCAGGGTTTTATAAGTAATAACTCCCAAATTTAAATATGTTATATGACACAGATTTTGGCGCTTGTAAATATGTTCATTGTCTATGCATGAGTAACACGACGGGTGCCACTAGTGGAGCAGGAGTTGCTTACCCTTCCGGAGCACCTGAACTCACCCTGGTTTTTGTAGAGTTCGTGTTACTTAAGCTTTTATCAAGTTTTCAGTGTAGTGTTGTCTTTCGTTTCATTTTGTTGGCCATGGTCTTGTCTGTCTTACATGATGTTGTCACGACAGTGGGATTGCTATTTCATCAATGATCGGTTTTAATTGGCCCAGCAATTTCATCGGAAATTATTCTTTAATAAAAATGGGCGATTTGAAAAAATATATGACGTTTTTGGAACCAGAGATATTGCAAGATAGGCATTACATCGATATAAAGTCATGAAAACAAAGATATTTGTCGAACGAAATATAAAAACATGTAAATAAACTTTCCACATCTAGCAAACTACTAAATTTTACGAGATCCATCTTTTATCGATCTTTTACCGTTTATATTGATGACAAACGAATCGGTGTATATCTGTGAACACTAAATGTACATAAATTGACTAAAACCACGACGTCACCAACCTCGATTCAATATTTGAATAGTTAACCAATATATTGACTGAAGCGTTTTAACAGCCACACCAATTAATAAAATGTAACACAAGGTTAATATCGATACCCTGCTTGAGGAATAAAAAGAGCGTTTCATTCGTAACAGGTTAATTATTAAAACAAACTTACTTGCATAATTCATCTTTTAAACTGTCCATTACAGCTGATGGGCTTTCGAATGTAAAACTTCCATTCCGTAACGTATGGTAGAAGGTATCCATGGAATATCCGTTTTTATCAAAACAGTCCGTTTGAATTTGTAGCATTTCTTGTGCGCATGCAGATGGGATAAATTGTCTTGGTTGTCTAACGATAATCATCGAGCTATTATTTGTTTTTAGGTTTTGCATAATTTTACTCATTGTTTCTTTACCTTTTTGCATCATACCTCGCATCATGTCTTTCATTGGACTGGTACTATTTTCAAATCTGTTGTTAATGTTTAAACCTAAAGTATGATTACGCATCATATTCCTAAACTGGTTTCTCATTGCTGTGCTATTAAATCGTCCTCGAAATCCTTGTCCTCTCATCGGACTTGATTGTTCGGTTCCCGGTGACATAAAATCTGGATCACTATTCACTCTTAAAGGAGGCCTGTCTCCTACAAATGAGCCTGTTGGTGGTGGATCTGGAATGCCACCGATTGATTGCCAGTTTCCATTTGCATCTGGAATAGCATTACTCGCCCCATCTTGCCATTGTTGTCCAACATTTTGTGCATCAAAACTTGCGAATAGGAGAACAATGACAAGTAAAACTGCAAAAAATAGAAAAGTTAAGTAAAACCGCCACATAATTTATGTGCCCAAGCCAGGAACCTGTAATCCAGTGGACGAATTTTTTTTATTTTTAAATGTGGATTACTTGTCTTACATTGTATATTTATCTGTCCGATAGTTATTTCATTTGAATAGTATCACTTTATTGGGGGGTCTTTTACAGTTTTCCGTAGGGTGTGGATATCTGTCCATTATTGAAGGCCTTAGTGCAGCCTGTATGTATTTGTAATTTTGACGTTTTGAATGGACGTTTCATTGACAGTCATACTACAGCTTCTTTTTGATATTCTTAAACCAATAAATATATCATGAACTCGTACATTTCGAGTCGATCAAACTTATTTCTGTATCAAGTATATGTTGAATCGGTCAAAGCATTTGAAAAAGAGGCAATGCTGAAGGTGACTAAGTAATTATCAAAGCCAGTGTCGAAAATTAATGTATAACTATTTCTGTATATTAAAGCCTACTTACAAGTTATGTTCATCTATTATATTCTATTGAAAGAACAGGTAAAGTATAGAATAAATGATCTAAAAGAATTCCTTTAGAGTTTTAGAATGGAAAATGAATTCAAAAATAAATCTGAGCATACTGTTGATACATGATATTTTTTTAAAGTTTTGATAAGAACTAACTATATTATGAAAAATAAGCCTTGCTAACAGTGGTTAACTTATTGTGTTGATATAGCAATTTTCCAGATCATTCAGGTTTCTTACAACTTGGTCATTGACATTTTTACTGTTTTTTATCAACACTTTAATTGGGATCTCAAAAACTTTGTTCTTCATCTCTCAAATCAGACATTAGTTTAATAAACCCATTTATTCATTTATTCAAGAAAAAATACAGATAACCAATTTTGCCGGATTTAATTTACTAACAGACTAAAACTAAAAGCTAAATGAATCACATGTGGAAATTTCCGGCATACTTTATAAATTAAAATCTATATTCTGAAATATAGCTACTAAAGATGGATGTTTGAAAAGCATGAAAATAATTTTTTTTTCTTAACATCGATGATATGATTTTTCCTGACATAAATCTAAAATTCTTTTTTATTTTATTATATTTTATTTCTTCTGCTTCTATCTTTTTCCCAATTATTGTTTATCCTATTACTAAAACCCAACGCCAGATACGATCACCTTGTCTTTTCGAAATTTCTAAACTTTTACAGTTCTGATCTGTTGAATAGTCTTATATGAAATTGAATTTTATTTTCAATACTTTGAACTCAATGAATCTTTATCTATTTTTATTTAATGAGATCGAAGGAGTCTAGTATATGTTAAGATCACCAAAATGACTAGAACTTTTTTTTATAAATATGCAAGTTCGTAATTTACATAAATTTCAATATTAAACATTACCAGACTGTGTTTTAAAACTTTTTTAATAATCGTTATATCTAATATTTGGTTATTGATATGACAAACACATACAAGGCCGTGAATTAGGAAGTTGTTTTCTTTAATCTTAAGGCAATGACTTCACTAAGACATTACTTTGAATTTTCAGGTTATAAAAATATATTTTGTCAAATGAATTGTCAGATAAAAGTTTATCGTTCCAGTGAAAAGTAATAGAATTTATATATACATTTTGCTGTAATCATTGTTCTCTTCTAATCTGAAATTTATCATACATGCAATGTTAAGAAAATAACGGATTTTTATGGGGAATTGTTACCCTATAAAATCCAATGTTAAAATAAACACTGAACTAAATATATATAATTAGAAAAACGAAGGAAAAAACAATATTTTGAGCATATTTTTCTTATTTACAATTTCAAGGAAAAACATGACAGTACTATTTTACAGGGGAGTTTAGCAATATATAAACAATAAGTTTACATTGTATAAGCAATGAACATGATTATTTTGATACTTTACCAAATCATAGTTTTTAAACCGACTTTTTGTTTTTATTTCAATGAAGAAATTAGTTTAAATGTTGGGACAATCTAAAATGTAAATTTAATGTTAAAGCTATTGAAATATAATAGTAATATAACATAAATTTTATAAATCTTTCTTAATAATAATTAAAATTATAACTTGAACATTAACTAATCTTCTATATACTTTACTTACCTATTATATGGAAATATCTTAATTCCAAAAAATGCATATTTGAACATACAGCTTTTTTCCTAAACTGGTAAGCAGTACTTCTAGTTATTAAATCATCAATGTATCTCTAGTTTACAAATGTTACTGACAAACCAATGAAGTGTGACGTGATTGATTACAAGGAACAAAGTATTGGCGCATTTAATAGATAAACATACAATAAATAAACAATTTTGAAAATCTGATACATATTTGGACTCCGGGGCTTAAAATGTTGTTTTTGTGAAGAAAAACTTCCTATATCACATTTTACTAAATGTAAATGGTGAAGGTGTAAATTTAACAAGAATATCAATAATAACTATTATCAATATTAACGAATATAAAATCGAATTTGCTGTAATTGTTAAAAATATATTCAAGAACCAGAATAATATCAAATGTGCAACTGGGGGAAGTATTTGATACACTCATTATGATATTTAATGTGTAAACATCCCATGTTTTCTTTGACTTCTAATGATATTTAAACACTAAATCCAATCGGAAACTAAAATAAAGAACACTTCAACTGATTGAAATATAAAGTCATATAAAAATAAACAGGCGAAAGTTCGATAAGAACTGCAAAAAAATAGAACCTTCTTTCGAAACACAATTAATCTCATTTTTATATTGACTACTTCACTGTCAGAATGGTTTTTACAAGACTCGAAATCAGTGCTATTCCCCTTGAAATTGAAAGAGTTGGGTAAATTCCGCGAGATGGTCATTGTAGAACAGTAGAAGATGCATGAGGTACACTTTATTTTAAAATTACTAAAAAACAATATCTGCTGCACTCTTTGTTTGATAACATAAAATCAGAACAAAGCAACTTCTTTAACCTTTCAGATGAACAAAATCATATTTTATTCTTTTTTTAACGGTCATTTAAACTGAGGACAGAAGACTTGAAAACGATAACGTTTGTCACAGAATTGTGTTATTCATTTATAAATATGTGTTTTATGTACAATTGGGTTATTACATGTAATATGAGTGCTACAACCCGGGTTCATAGTTTCAAATAAAAGTTCATAACTTAGGTAATGCTTGTATACACGATATGGAAATGTGTCGGATATACCAACATAAGCCAAATTTAAAAAATCAGGCGCCGATCCAGGATTTTACGTTAGGGGGCGCTGGTCCAGGTCAGTGCCTTTTTAGGGGACCAGGGGGGGGCTAAGCCCCCGGAAGCTCATAGAAATCACGAAAATTAAGACTAAAAAATTATGTTTTTTTCGCTTTTAGGAGGGGGCGCGCCGGGTGCGCCCCAGCCTGAATCCGCGCATGAAAATGGCCTATTTAAACACCAACTTTTTTTTCTTTTTTGTATCCGTATAATTTCTCCTAAATATCTTTAATTACCAGAGAAATTCAATCCTTGTTTAATCTGACTGGCACTGGTAAAAACAGCGCATAAAACGGGCGGGCACAAAGCTTTTTGTAAAAGTAAGATTCAAATGGCTTTACTATTATGTTTTGAAAAAAAATTGTGGATTTACATGATGCAAAGTAAAAAATCAACCTGGTCGAATATTTATTACACGTATACTTTTTTAAACTTGTAAACCTTTTCAAATAAAAATGGAAAAAAGGCAACTCAAACACATGTTGTGAGATCGAAAATTAAGGTATACCTTTTTTATTACTTTAATTCATGTGGCTGCAACATGCAACCAACCCCCCCCCCCCCCTCCTAGGGTCCAACATTAAATTGTCCTTTATATGCAAACTGTCAACCCAAGTCCTAAAATTACTGTCAATCTCACTATTTGTAACTTGTTGGGACTCCTGATTGTTTTTGCTTCTTTTACTCTCACATCCCTCCAAGAAAGCACATTGTTTTGTGCCCCAAGAAGTAGAATGAACTAAAGGCAATATCTTAACGAGGGAATATGCAGTACACAATCCAGAAAAGATGTGGATTGTCTCTTTCAAGCATAAATTCCATATTAATTTAAATATTCAGAATTTTTGCAGGTCTATTAAAATCGCTCTTTTAAAAGTCTCAACTGGTTCGATTTGGGTTGGGTCATGCAGGACTTTGGTGGTCGTAAGTACTTGTAAAATTTTATTCCAAGGGCTGACTCAACATTAATCAAATTTTATTTTGAGTACAAAGATTTACTACGGAATTTTCATTGCAATATTGCTGATATCATGCATTGTAAAGAAAAATATATTGCAATGCAGACAGTCATCCCATTTGGGTTTCAGCATTACATTAGAACACAAATAACAAAAATACCAGTGCGACAATAAAGTTTTGAAGTTCTGTAAACATTAATGACAGAATCATGACTGTATTTGGCCTCCTTCCCTCAGTTCTAATGACTGTTTAATGAAAGACGCACCAGTTTTTATTTGCATGGGTGTTGATGGGTTAAGAATTTTACTAGCTCTTCTTCGTTATTTAATGAAATAAAAATTTTAATAAAATGAAAGCTATAGAGTGTGTTGGTTCAAACATTGTCTGCTCGTTGACTCATAGTATAAGATTCATACATACTAAAAGAAGAATTCGTATCAAAAACAAATTAAATAAGAGACTAGATTAAGTGAAAGGAGATACTTGTAGTTGGACGGATAAGTGTTATCGTAAGTAAAGACAAATCTTTTAATCTTATTGACAGCTCAGCAGTGAAAAAGCAAGAAAGCAAGATTCTAGAGGCAGTAGCAGTCAAAATCATAGGGAACCTGAAATCAGGATCAGTGGAACCCAACAGGACAACGTTAAGCGAATCAAAATTCCAGTTAATATAATATATATAGAAGTTGCTTGAATGTAAACAACTTCTACTTCTGAACAGATGCTTATTTATTTCCTTGATCTATCCAGAATCCCTTTCGGTCAAAATTTTAGAAAGCCAACAGAAATTAAGATTTTAATAAATTCTAAAGAAAGTTTTTTTTTATTATTATTTTTTCATTTTTTATTTATTTATTTTTTTTTTTTTTTTTTGACATAGAGGTACTTGTAATACAACTTCAAGAAAGTTTTTATTTATAATAAGGGGACGAAACGCATGTAGAAATTCATCTTTTTATATATTTAATTTTGTAATAACTTTGTTATTTGTCTAAAATTAACTGAATTATGCTAAAAATGTTTCAAATGACATAAACATAGACTTTCATCATTACTGAATAAAGCATGTAGTTTTTCGCAAAATGTCCATCAGTTTACGCCATTTTATTTGGACCCCCGGCCGTTCGCTTTCTCCGCCTGCAGGTAGAACCCCTGCTAAAGGGGCGTCCGTTAGTTTGAGCGGGATTTATAAATACTGGAACTCCCCTTCTCGAAGGTTGTGCCGGGGAAAGAATAGGCACCAGGTATCTCCGTCCTGGAGGCACTAGTCCTCTAAAAGGGGCGTCCCTGATTGTGGGGATGTATATATTCACAATTCGTCAAGAGGGGGACGTTTAAGACGCCCCGTGGTTAAGATTGCCACGTCTTAAGCACGTTAAAGACCCCTTGTAACAGCTCATTTTGGGTGGTCCGTAGGCGGCCAGTTACAAGGTTAAGTTGTCCGTCCCTATCAAACCCGCAATTTTTCCATTGGCAATCTAAAAGTCCCTCCCTTACCGATCCCTTGCTCAGTCTACATGTTGATTTATTGTTTAACTTGTTTTCGTCTTGAATATGCAAGAAATACTTGCCACTGGACGTTAAACAACAATGGAACAGCATCGCACATGGTAAAGATTAAAATTATCTCATCAATTTCTGCTACTGCCACTTCACTTGGTCCCATGCTCTAATATATTGTATGCAAAATGGGTAATTTTTTATGTCTTAAAACTGCCAATTTTTTTTGTGTTTCCTCAATTAAAAATTTAACGTATTTACTCGTAAAGTAATCGTATCTATACTTAAAACACTCGTATTGATTCTTGACAACCCTTTAAGCGATTGTAACCCCAACTGAATTAAATCGTAAATATAACTCTTAAGCTATCCGTAACATATCATTAACTCACTGCAAAGCGTCGTTAAAAACTTTTTAATGGGTGTTTAACGGATTTTTACGGGTTGTTTACGTGGTCATGCGACTAGTTTTGCGATACTTACGGATTGATAGGAGTTATTTACGAGTTGTTTACGGAAAATTAAATCCTTGTACTATCTTAAAAAAAATTGTCCCACGAGAGTGTGAGTTGTGAAGAGTAATTGACAGATACCGAGGAGTAATTTACGAATCCTTGCGACTACGAGTCGGAAATCCGTTAGTACTCCTAAGAACAATTCATTAGTGCCAAGGTGGTCTAATCGTTTTAACAGGTAATTTAATAATTTACAAACTTTTCCATGAAATTTCTTTTGTTATGCAGGGTAAATATTTAGAAGTTCAGTCCATGTTGAATTTTTTTTTTGTTTGACTGATGAAAGTTCAACCATTTTCACCTTTTACTGGGCGTTTAATTCACTGTTTTTACCTACTACTGGGCATTTAATTAAAAAAACTTCCCACAGACTTTACCTGAGACAGGGAATTAATTTGAATTAAATACCTGAAAAGTTTGTTTACAAATTATAT
>JAULBM010330652.1:0-13048 GCA_032357055.1 Geukensia granosissima
AGTGAAACCCCATGTATGATCAGAGAGATAATGAATTTATTTGAGGCTTCCAGACTTGTATTTCTTTTAATACAATTAAAAATATTTTATTAAAAACAGAAATACGGACTTTTTTACATGTTTCGTTTGAAAAGTGTGAGGGTATCTAACATACACCACAGATCCATTTCTAGGCATCTGATTGGGCGACCAATCAAAAGGCTGGAAAAATACTGTGGTGTATGTGCAGAAACACTCCCACTTTTTCAAAAGAAATTTCAGCAAACTATGATACATGTATTATACAGATAAACAGTTCAAAGAGGTTTTTCAAGTGTGGTTTGATGTTTCCTTGTTATTGCAATTCATATTAAAACAGCGAACTCAATTTATAGAAATTCTGATACTTGAAAAAGACTTGAGAGTAGAGGACTAATTGCTACACGTAGAAAATTATAGAAACAAATGAGAATACTGTTACATTTCAATGTTGAAATCATCAAGTTTTCCATAAATTTTAGATATCTTAAAATGAGAAATAAGTTTAACCATGAAGCAGATTTAATAATGTCTTAAGTCTTTTTTCAGTATTCCCTATTACATTTTGTTGAGAAGCTTGGATAATATAATGATATCATAAATAAAGCAAACGATTTTGTTATTTTACAGGTACTCTTGGATGAATCCGCTTCATACGAGAACAAATACAAGTAGGCCATGCCCGTTAAGGGTGCACAATTGATATCATTAGAATGATATTGGCTTGTTTTGAAAAAAAAATAAAAATAATCGTCAACCTTATTCCAAACAGATGCTGACAGTAAAAAAGCTAAATCTTTCAAAGTCATATTTGATTTAATTGTATTTCTATTTATTTGTTTTGTATTTTTAGTAGTTTTATGGGGAATATAGAATATTTCCTGTTAAAACTTTTTTCACACTTTAAATCTAAAAAAAAACTCACCATCTAAATTGCATTTTCCATATTTGTATACGTTTATGGACTGATGGTCGTTATTTTGAAATATTTCCTATGAATGCGTATGAATGGTATAATTCACATTCACATAATACTTCCAAATGCTTCCTCTCATCGACAATTTATATAAATAGGAAGACAAACAGGAAAAGAAAGTTCAAATCTTCTTTAGTAACACTCTGCCGTAAGACGACGTAACATTATCAGATAACAACATGACAAAGTATATCATATTTTATATGTTGAGTACAGACAAATTCTGTATTATTCACATGCGAGATAAAATATGTTGATAAATACAAAATGATGTAAAAACAAGAAATGTTTGTTTAAGAGACCTATACACATATCAAACATGATGAAATAGAAAATTAAGGGACTGTTCAATACATTTAATAGGCGGGAAATCTTTTTCTCGCCAAGTAAAATAATAAAACATTTCTCTCACTCTGCAAGTGTTGATTTATTTACCGAATAAATATAGGAAATGGCACGATTTTTTATGAGACAACATCCGAAACGTACAAATCATAAGCTTATATACTGGTTGTTCTTAGGTATTAAATAATGGACACTTGTCCACGCCCTACGGCAAGCTGTTAAAGGCCCCAAAGATAAAATGTGTTTAATTTAGCATGTAGATGGGCAATAGACTTTCGGGAAATTAAATTTAAGGTTAATTTCTAAGGCATGATATTTTAGTCTTACGGTTTTATTGTTTTTACTCCAGCCTATAGTCTGTAGATGTGCAATAAACAGACTTTCCAAAATGATCCAATGATCTAAACAAGGGATCTAAAGTAATCATGTTCTTATATCATGACTCCTTTAACATTTATGAGTTGACGGTTTTATTTTATTATAGAATGGTAGCTTATGATCGATTAGGGTTCAGGGGTCTAAATAAGAGGCCAATTGGAAGACTTTTTTTTCTGTTTAATACCAAGTACATATGAATGTTATTCAAAAGAAGAGGAAATACAACTACATTGAAAACTTAAAAGTTTTGCACTGTGTAATATGGTCTTGGACAGCCATGTTTACTTTTCGGGATGCGTGGATAGCTGTCGTGTCCGACAGTACTTGCATCTAGTTTTGACTGTGTGCGGAAATTCGAATGAAAATTAGTAAGAAAATCATATAAAGAAATGATGTTTGTGACGAAAAGTTTAAAGCAGCCCAAGTAACTGATTAAAGCGTTTTTGACTGCGGTATTTGAAAGTTATCATTAGGTTGGACCAAGGATTTTTTGTGGTAATAGAACAAAAACGTGTAATGATGATCTATTTTTGATGTAATTTTTATCGTGTACACTGTGGTCTGGTTAAAAAGATATAATTAATTACAGCCTTATCGGCGTCGTTCTAGAATTCAAATAGTCAGCATCGTGTCTTTATATTGGATTTGAAATAGAAACCCACAGTACTTGTATTGCTTATACATTCAGCATCAATAGGAATGACAAAAACTGCTTAAAAAGGGAAGTAAGAAAGAAAAGAAAAGAAATGCCCTTTGCAGACCTTTGGATGCACCCAGTACTCCACTTTGAACTTGTGTCAATTCTATCTGCTGAAACATATTTTAAGTTCTGAGAATATAGATTTATATTCTGGGGGCATTTTCGTAATTTTAAAGAAGTTGGTTTGTAGGTAGACAAATCAAGTCAACATGTAATGACTTATCCTCTAAACATTGGCAACACTATCATGTAACATTATTATATTCTTTGACACATCCAAATATTCTTAACTATACACACCAAATGCAAGAAAACATGTATTTTTGTTAAGTATTTTCTAATTTGTTGCCGCAACTTATCCTGTAATTAAAATTAAAGTTTTTTTTCAGGACAAAAAAAAATTCTTATTACCTCCTATGTTAAATCTATTCTGTCTCAAAATGGCATAGTTTTATGGGTAAATATCCCGCTTCAATGTTAAAGCTAAAATAAATTTCAACTATTTTCTTAAAATTTCATCTTTTATCTGTCATTAAACAACCAAAAATGAACAAGTTATCATGTTTTGGTACCTGATACCATTGGTTGATTGCACCAACGAAATGGAGCTTATAAAGTCGAACAAATTAACATGATATAATATAATATATTTTCGTTTTTGCAGATAAATATAATATGAAATTCATCACCAACAGATTCATTTCAAAGATTGCAAATACGGTTTTCCCGTGGTATATCCAACCATTTTCCCGTTTCTATTGGAATTTTTAAGTTACATAGTCTCAATGTTTATCCAAATTCTAGGGGTATCTGGTAATCTAGTTAAATAATCTTCAAATCCAAAATCTTTTTTGAATACAGAATAAAATTTACCACGGGATGCAGTCTCAATTTCACTAAACCATTTTGAAACAAATTGGTCACAAAAAATTTGTTTCGTTTGATTTTGGTTATAAACAGGAAATTGGTTGGCAAAATATAACACTTACCAGTGTCATTTTAAAAATATTGAGTCAGTATATATTTTAACCATATGTATGAATATATACTGACTTTTGGGGGTTTAAACAAAATATCAGTCTATATAGAGTACTGCTTAGTTTTACATCATTTTGTACTAATCTGCCCCAGAAAAAAATCATTTTACTCTTAATCAATACGTTTACAGAAATTTAAATGGATTTTCTCAAAAATTTTGACTTTCTCAAACCCCAAATCTCTGAACCATATAACAAAATCGTTTCTATCATAGCATCAAACAATTTTAACTGAAAACCCCTATCCGGAAGGCCGTGGTTCCTTCAAAAATTAAAATTAACCGTTCTGGTTCCCGGCTTCCGGGTACTGTAGTATAAAGTTTCCATAGAAATCAACGGTAAAACGTGCATCAATTTCTGTCAAGGTTAAATAGTTAAAAGTTTCATTTTTAGTTTTTATAAATTAAAATGTGGAGCTTAAATATCAAACCTTTTTTGTGGTAAAAGCAAATGCTTTAAGATAAAGTACAGAGGAAAGTCGAGTTTTTCTCCCTGCTCATTCTTACGTCGATGTGACGGCCTACCCACCATGAGGAACAACTCTTACAAAATCTTATTTTTAAACCAATCTCGGACTTCCGGAAATAAGTTTTCGAAAAGGACTATAGGAACGAATTCGTTGCGAATAAGGTTATAAATACAATATGACGTTTTCTGCGTCTGTTCGACCAATTTCTTTCTGAGAGAAAAGAAAACAGTTATAATATTAAAAATAACTCCCAAATATGTAATGGGTGAAGGCTGTGAGGTCGTTGATACAAGTACGAATTCACCAGTTAAAAAGATCTATAAATACACACGCGAAATCGGCCTTCAAAGATCCGAATGTTACCAGACAACTCTCTGAACTACATGGCAATTATGTTGTCGTCCTGCCGATAAAGCCCCTTACAACATTGCTTTTGTTTGTAAATGACACTACATAGACTGCTTGATAAAGGAATTAGGTTTTGACAGTTCACTTGGGAACCCATCATATACCCCAACAACACTTACCAAAGAAGAAATCATTTACCATCATCAGCCAGTTTTGTCTTCCTTTGGAATTGCAACTAAAAAGAAAGCATTCGATCTTCCTTTACTTTACTGGATTTTTAAGCTTCACAAGTGTCCTTACAAGCAACGTTACGTTGCTGGATCTCCCAATCGCTCCACAAAACCTCTTTCCAAGTTACTGACAGTTATTCTATCAGCAGTAAAAATGGGCTCCAGAGTTACTGTGAAACAAGCTATTCTAGAGTTGGCGTGAATCAACTGCGGATTATAAAAAAATCCAAAGAACTGTTATAATGCCTCAAATCAGGGTCCCTTTCCTCTTGTAATAGCATTAAAACATTTTATTTTTCCATCCTGTATACTAGTATTCCACATTCAAAAATCAAAGAAAAATTAAGATCTTAAGTTCACCTCTGTTTTGTTAAAAAAAGATGGCAAACGCAGATTCAAATATTTGGTTTTAGGGAGGGACAAAGCTTTTTTTGTTATCAGCCACTCTGATTCTAACAAAAAATACTCTGAAGAATACATTTGCGGTATGCTAGATTTCTTTATTGAAAACATTTTGTGTTTAAACAGACTGTCGGGATTCCAATGGGAACCAACTGTGCACCCCTTTATTCCTTTATTCGTATGAAGCTGACTTCATACAGAGCCTTCTGCAGAGAAAAGAGAAAATGTTGGCTCAATCCTTTGGTTTCACATTCCGCTATATAGATGATGTCCTTTCACTGAATAACTCTTTTGTTGACCTCATCTAACCCTTCCTGAGCAACTGAAATCACCCTAATTTTGTAGGGTTCGTGCTACTGTAGCTTTAGTTTTCAGTTCAGTGTAGTGTTGTGCGTACTATGCTCGTCTCTCGTTTCTTTTTTTGTTGGCCACGGTCTTGTCGGACTTCCGATTTAACGATTTCTTCTGCCTGCCTCTTTGGTATCTTCAAATTCTTTTGGTAAAATTTTATTTTTGCATCCGATTTTGTTGATTCTTTTTTTCCAATTCCCCATTAAATGAAAAAAAGTTACTCCAAGCATTTTTGTAGCATTTGCCGTTTTTTGTATAAAAGGGTTGAAGGTTTAAAATATTATTAAGCATGCGGTGAGAAGTTTATATTTTTATCAGATTTTCAAGGATTGCTTTTAGAAGTAAATCAACGGATTTTCTCTTTCTCCTTCAGATTAGATCTTAAAGGAGTAAAAGTAGGGGAAAGTTCAATTTCGCTTAATTTAAAAAAAAATTTCATCCAATTATGTTGGTTTTTTCATTCGATTTTCCCAATGATAGCTTTCAGGAGTATGACAATGAAAACTCTCTATCTCTTTCCATTTTCAAAAGTGGTCAAATTGGCAAAAACTTTAGTTTCGCATGATATGAAAATTATGTTTTGTTATCATCTGATTTTGATAATGTTTTCCAAATCATTGCTTATAAACAATGCAGCAAAAGTAAAGACAGTTTTGAGGATAAAACACTGATCCAGACTACTACTACTGTATCCAGCGATTCCCGAAAGGTTCATTTGTTCAACTTTCTATTGTCAACGTGCTGCATTCGTATCATGCTGCGTTTGCGAAGCACCTCAAATTGATAATCAATAAAATTTTAAAAGGTATGTTTTAAAGTTAACATACGTATCGTTGAAAATTAGATAAATACAAAATTACCAATGTTGCATAAATATGGAGAATTTTCGTATGCTATATGTACACTTCAAGGAGTTACCTCATCAGTAGCATTAGATCAAAACGTAGGAAATCCAAGATCTTAACATAGCAAAAGAAGCACTCAAATCAAAATAAATAGAAATTGGAAGCCAAATACGACGGGGCAGGGACAACTACTAAGTGATAAATACAATATGTATCGAAAATACTTTATGTATCGATCCAACACTACCTTATTTGAAAGATTTAAGGTATAAAAAGAGATGTGGTATGATTATGTATGAGACAGCCACGCAAAAAAGTTTAAAATGCAATCATCTACAGGTTGCCCCAAGGTCTTCAATAATGGACACGTATCCACACCCTACGGCAAGCTGTGAAAGGCGCATCAATAAAAGTGAAGATATTCAAATGTTACGAATATCGGCCAGATAAATATACAATGTAACTCAAGTTACATTTAAACACAGACCTTAATGAGACACAGACCAATATCAACCCAAAGACTACTTGCAGCTGCCAAATAAATAATGAAATCTGACAAGGATCATTGATTATTCCCAACTTCTGACAATATTTTGCGCAAGCCACGTGAAAAGGGGGCTTGCCGAAGTACACTAGTAGGTTTTTAGAATAAATAGTTGAAAGTAACAATAAAAGAAAATAAACAATTTTATTAAATATATGACATCAATAACAAGAACAGATTTTTTATATACAAATATACATACTTCAAAGTTTGAGCGCCTGAAAATAAATAAGTTATCACAGCAGATATAAAGAATTCACTAATCGATCACATACAAACATCATTTCATTCTATGTACAAAAATGGTAGCTTTAAACAATAAAAGGACTTGCAATTTCAGTTTCATAACATCTTTACTTTTTGCTTGTATTATATTAACTTAAGGAACCGCAAGCTGTTTTTGAATCAGATTAATTAATTTATTGTCTCCGGTTTTGGTTAATAGGTAATAAAACTCTTAGAATGAGATAGTTTAATTCAGCAGTTTTAATAACCTATGCATTTGAATTGCTATGAATTGCACTTGAAAACAATCCGTAATCATTGATCATGTCTCCCTTCAACGAAATGAAGCACATATAGACTTCAAAAAACTTTGATTTAAGTGTCAAACTATTTATAAATTTTTAAGAGATATTAAAAGTGTGTCGATGGAATAAATGTGCCGAAACAAACAAAAATAAACAATTCAAGATTTGAACTCTGTGTATATTGGTCCTTAAAAACACACATTTTTAATTATTACACTGACGTTTGCATCAAAAGTTTATGGAATTCAATAAAAGAAATGAAGAAAGCAAATTTTAAGGAGACAAATGTTAAACATAAAATTATATTCTGAAATTTTCAGTATTTATTGGTTCTTCACAAATATATCAAATTACAAATCATTAAATCGTCTTAAAATTAATGAACTAATACCATTTTTAGACGTATGTACATGGATAGCATTTAATGTCCCTTACGCCTAATCTTTTATTTGAAATGCGTATAATATAACGTTAATGTTTATTACCAAACGGTGACGAGTTCAGAGGCATCAATACCTATGTTTCAACTGAACGCTTGCAATTTTTGTGAAATCACTTTCAGATCTTCAACTGATTCGTGCGCACAAACAAATTCATTTAAGACTGTCGGTTTTCCCAAGATTATGTCATATAATGAAATAATGTAAATAACTCATAGTTTAGATGGTTGTTAAAGGTAAAAAATAAGTCTATATTATTGTACAGACATATGCTTCGATGAAAATTTTTTTACCAATTACAAACATATATATTTTATCAATTTTAGCAGTTTCGTTCGGCCTTTGCCACAAATCCCCTAGGTTAGTCTGAGATATGAAATTCTGACCATTTTTTACATTGTCATCGTTTTCAAGAAAGGATAATGATGATGTGACCTAACTGACCTGTAGGGTAGTTTGCTTTTCCTCATCACTGAATCTATATAAACTTAAATTTATATAGTAACACCGACCGAACTCTTACTGGATCGATCTTCTTAACAAGCATATATGTATACGATTAGTTATTGTTTCTTGAGTTGTCTCTCGTCGAGCCAAAATTTCAAAACCTACCAGTCAGCAAGGAAAAAAACGCTTAACACCTTAATAATAACTTGAAAACCATGCGACCTTAAAAGCTGCACTGTTTGGTCCCGAGCGCACCTCTGAAAAGCGCTTCGTACGCAGAGAAATTTCTCTATTTCAATCAATCGTTGGTTTTGTATTTTGTCAACAATC
Source organism: Geukensia granosissima (assembly GCA_032357055.1). Classification (NCBI taxonomy): domain Eukaryota; kingdom Metazoa; phylum Mollusca; class Bivalvia; order Mytilida; family Mytilidae; genus Geukensia; species Geukensia granosissima. The sequence continues at coordinate 8,391 of JAULBM010330652.1, forward strand.
TATTTGATAGAAGAAAGAAATGCAAGGCACAATTATCAAGAAATTGTTTCCCCATGGAAATCTAGTGAAATAAAGGCAACAGTTTAACGATAAATTATGCAGTGCACAACCCAGAAAAGATGTAGAATGTGTCTTAATGGCATAAATTCCATATTCTTTGTGTTAATTACGGAGATTTCCTATTGTGCTGTATGAAGTCGTAAAAAGCTTCCCCGTGCTTGAGTTGTATGCTCTTATTAATTTTTGGGTACTGGAATGTTAGATACAGTTTACATCTTTCCACTCATTGCTAATTCTTATATATTAGTCTGTTTCTGATCAGTCTAAACATAATATTACTTAATACGGTGGGAACGCTCACCGCGCGCCTGAACATAATTTCCTGTTTTCCAGTGTATGGTCCCTAGCGTACCTGATGATGGTTAAGCCAGAAAAGTGCTTCGTACGCATTGAAATTAAGGTATTTCCAATCGTTGTTTTTCTATTTTGTTAATAAGCTGTTTGATAAATGAAAGAAATAAAAGGCACTATTTTTAATAACTTGTTTCATGCCCCTTGGACATCTAGTGAACAGTTAAACGAAACATCTTTCAGTGCATAACCCCGCCCCCCCCCAAAAAAAAAGGTGTGGATTGTGTTTTTCTGGCATATATTCCATATTATTTCTTTTAATTATATATAGGGAACTTTAACGCAATACATAAAACTTCTGAAACGGTTTCTTTTAATAATTGTTTTGACAGAATACAGCATTAAAGCATTCTCAATTCAAATAACTATTAATTTGCATGATTAAAGCTTAAAAGCCCTTACAACATTCGGTGTCTGGCTCTTTTAAATTTGTTATTTTATTTTTATTTGTGTTGGTTGTAAAGCTTTAGTTTTTAAAACAACCAGTAAGCGGAAGCAAAACAGAAAAAAACTGGCTTATCTCAGTCATATGTTTACTGTTTCTTTGAATACTAGTTAGGACGAAACCTTAAACAATACAAAACGTAAATTTTAGATGCTTCGTCTTAGTAACGTCATTGGATACAAATAAATGTTATTGTTAAATAACTTGAATGGTCGTCTTTTGTCTCGTAACAATGAACTAGCCTTAATAGAGGGAAAACAACCTAAATGACATGTTTCCAAATGGCATAAATAGCAATTTATCAATTAAATCAAGATTGAACGATACAAGCAGATCACTTGTTCTTATAATACTCTTTATACAAACTGTACTTCTATTGATGAAATGTAACAATTAAAAAGTAAAACAATGAGTTTCCCTTTCCCGCCTTTACATTTTTTGTCTCTGGAAAGATATAACTACATCTTCATTCTGTGTTAATCCTACATTGCATTGATTCTTCACGCTATGGATAACATCAAATCTTAATTGTCGATCACACAACTTCCTTCAAGCTGATTTCTAGGATATTAAATTTCTAAAATCATAGCAGACAGTGTTATGATCAGCCAATCAAATCTAAGTACGTTGGCTGACATAGGCATAACTCTTCAATCATTTTATGAACTTCCTTAATGTTCAAACGTTTGTGTGGTTGCTGTCTCCAACACCCTAACATTATCTTGTAAACGCCTTCTGGACATGTACTCGGGCAGTCTAACAAGTTTCCGTTTGTTATGTAATGGATAACCTGAAAAATAAAATTTATGAAATGTTTGATTTTATTGAGTAAAGGTTAAATGATGAAGGTAGGTTTTTATTTCAATTAAACAGCTGAGAGACAGAAAGGGGGACTAAACACCACGAGGGACACCTGTAGTATGTCTGCCTTACTAAAGAGTCGATCAAACCGTAATAGTGGCTAGAAGTGAAATCTTAATAAGTAAATTGTTTGTTCAGTTGCCAGTTTGTTTTGCTGACCGTAAATAAATTACATGTATTGATTTTCAAGTACTGGGCAGATGGCAAACAATACGGAAGTTATCCGTTTATGAATGTTGATTACTTGTTTGCATTGAAATTCACCGGGCAAATGCAACAATAGTTACTCTAAGCACTCTTGTTGTTGCATTAACCTTTTTTGGTTTTTTTGTTTTAAAATTGGATTCGTCTCAGTGATAGCTTTCAGTACAATGCCAACGGATTTTCTCTATCTCTTACCAATTTCATGATACAGGGGTCAAAGTTGGCAATTAGTCAATTTCGCACGATATTGAAAATATTTATTTTTTATCCGATTTTAATGGTTTTTATACTTTTTATCCTTTTTAGAACTATTTATTTTTTTAGCTTTTATCGATTTTTATTTAAAGGGGATCAAAGGGAAAAAGGCATCAATTTTGTAGGAGATGTTAATTTTAAGTTTTTTCATTCGATTCTTTTCAATGAGAGCTTTCAGTAGTATGTCAACAAAATTTCTGAATCTCTCGCTGTGGATCAACGTAGGCAAACAAGTCAATTAAGCATCATGATATGGAAAAGTTTTAAATTTTTCATCAGATTTTGACGTGTTTTTTTAACTATTTTTAATATTTCTTAAGAAAATGCAATAGAAATTCCGCTGATCAAAATGATCACTGACGTTGTTCAAAACTTTATTGTATCCAGCAAAATACTGTTTTCAGGTCATTAATATATCCAACAAGTTACTGTGTCCACACTTGCCCAGATGTTCATTTTTTTTTCATGTCAAAGTGCTGCGGTTGTATCACGATGCGTTTGCAAAGCACTTCAGTAATCTTTTCAATAAATTGTATTTTGGAAAATGTTTCTGGTTAGTAATTTTGATGCAGTAGAGGGAGATGCCAGACAAAACGTGGAAGTCGACTGAGACGGCAATTCTAGAACTTGAACAAGACGGAACATGAAAATTATAAATATAAAACTAAAAATACCAAACTTTGAACAATACGGACCCAACCAAAAAAAAAATAAAATAAAAAAAAAATAAACCGGGGGTAAATTCAGGTTGTCCAGAAGGGTAAGAAGTTTCAAGTTTCTTAGGGACACCCACCGCATTGTCAATTTTCCATTCCGGTATTAGTCATTTCAGGGTACAGGGGAAGGTTTCATGGTATCACTACCTCCAGGCGGAGACATCGAACAGCCTGTTTTGGGTTTACTCTACAAGTTCACAGGAAAAGATCCGTCTTCATCGATGAAACGGATAGAAAACACGAATCAATGCAGTTACATTAGGTAAATAAAATTTAACTACTTATTGAAATGTCAAAACATATCTTCATACAAATCATCCCTAAAGGCACTTCATTTGTGATTTAACCATCGTAAGAAATCATTAAAAATCCTATCATTAAACACGGTTCTATATACAGAATGAACATTTAACGGATGTGACTGAGTTTGTTACACAAAGAATCCATTTTTTTCTTATTTCACAAATTGTTGAAATAATACTCCCATGCGCTAAATATCACAAAGGTCATGCTGAAGGTACCAAACAGAACCATTAAGACAATCTACTAGATTTCCCAAATGTGATTCTAAAATAATAGGTTCGCTCTAACATTAGTTTTCTTTACCCGTAAATGTCGTTTCTTACAAAATTAAAGTAACTAACGAGACTTACATCTGCAAAAATTAACATGGAATAAATTAACGATCAATGACCTTTTAATTAAAGAAATCCTAATTTCTACATCAAATTCAAAACAAAATCGGTTATTTCATACCAACAAACTAGGATAATTTGAGAGAGCACGGAATGTGGCCTTGAATGACTTGAAAAGAATTTAAAGTTTATAAATCACAAATATATGTTCGTCACGATATTTTCACATGGGGAAACCTAGTTGCAACCATGGAGATATTAGGAAATTTAAATAAGGGGGGTTCTTTGTGAAACCTATGTGATAATATATTTTGTTGAGGCTGTGAAGTCTAAGTTTGGTTGCAATTAGCGCCGAAAGAGCAGACAAGAAGAATTTTTTAACCCACATATCTCTTTAGTTAGTGTGGTCATTTTGGTTAGCGAATGAGAATTCTGGACATGTTTTGTAGAGCCCCACACAGGGATCATTCCATTATAGATTGGTCACAATTGGTTAAAAAGTGTGAACGGACTGATGGCGGACGACCAATAATGTCAAAAGCTCAATGGCCAAGTGAACAAAAATGGTAATTGAAGATTTTCAAAATTTACTTCCTGTGTAAACAATCCAGCATTAGTTTTAGAGAGAAAAGTCGTTGTCGCGAATTTGTAGTCAAATATTCAACTTAAATTAATTTCATGAAAATAAGCAATCAATTATAAGTTTAAAAGAAACACATATTTTAACCAATGTAACTATTTTATTTGATTTTTGCATTTTTCATTTTTTCAAAATTTAAATGAGTTTATCTCCAATAGATGAATTAATCGTCGCAATGAATAATCCTTATAATGTTAAAAAATGAGAAAAAAAGACATGACGTGAAGCTTCTTCAAATTAATTTGTTTTGAAAGAATTCTAATTCATCTTTTCACAATGCGATGCAATGCATCATTATTAATAGAATGTAAAGGTTGTACATCCAAAGATTAATTGTTACAATCGTTGTGAAGAGATAATAAACAAACCGAGATGCTTCGCAAGTGCAGCAAATGCTGGAGGATACAACAGCCGCATTAGGTCTCACTATACGGTTCGACGTTTTCCATTGAACTCAATGTTAAAAAAGCAATGTTCAAGAACTGGGCCTG
>JAULBM010330672.1:0-13047 GCA_032357055.1 Geukensia granosissima
CTTTTGTCATCTTTCTACCTGTTTTGTTAAATATCATGATTTTAGTTTTGTCTAGATTGATGGTTAAATTCCATTTAACACAATATATATCTAATTTGTCTTAACATTTTTGAAGGCCAACCACAGATTCAGAAATAAGAACTAAATCATCAGCATATAAAAGACATGATAAATTTATTTCATTTAACTTAACTGGGTCACAATCTTTATCAAATAGACCGGGTATATCATTAATAAAAAGGGAGAATAAAGTAGTGACTCAAAACATGCAAGTCCCCTATATGTCATCTAATATTGACATCATTTTCATGGTTAAGTGACTGTTTTTTTTCACACCCAAGTTCATTTGTCAACAACTCTTATATTGAGCCAGTTACAAGGCTCAATTTTCCGCCCCTAGTATCTAACCTGCAATTTTTCCAGTGGCAGTCTAAATGTCCCTTCTTACTGGTTCCTTGCTCACAGTCTTTATATTGATTCATTGTTCGTTAACTTGTTTCCCTCCTGAATATGCATTAAATATTTGCTGCTGGATGTTAAGCAACAATCAATGAATCAATCAATATATCTAGTCCTACCATATTGGTCTGTAGATAGACCTTGTTGGGTTCTTGCTCGTTTCTATGTCATTTAACCTTGACTTCATTTTCATAGTTGACTGACTTTGTAATTTTTTCTGACTCTAGTCAATTTCTCAAACAATCTTATTAAAATTAGATATTCGCACTTACTCCTCCTCTTTATTCTTTGGTTGTGTCGTTCATCATCATCATTCATTCATATGCTCTCATCCTGAATATGCATAAAATGTTTGCCGTTGGATGTTGAGCAAGATTTAATCAATCAATCAATCAAAATTATTTAGGTGTCATATTCACTGTCTAATTATGTAAAATTCACATGCTTAGGACAGTTTCTTTGTTTATGTACATTTAACTGCCGATCACAGACCAACATTACTTGGTGGGATTATTCATTTCTAAATATACAGTCTGCCATATGACATTGTCTCTTGACCTCATTTTTATGTCCCAGCCACTAATGCAGACATGCTATTTTTCATACAGTATGATAATTATTGTTTAGGGCAAAGTGTGTCTCATTGACCTGATTGTAAGGTCAACTTTTTATTTTGCCTCTGAATAGATTTGTTCAGCAGAAATTTAATTTTCAGACTTGTAAAGCATTTTTGTGACCACACTTGCATCATTTTAAGTTATAATATAGTCTTACAACACCTGCTTAACAGTTATGACAGTCCATTAAACTACACATGGCTTTAATAATCACTTTTTAACAATGAGTCTGGAGGGTGTGAAAATCACAGAAGAATCAGAAAGAATTAAAAGTTTAAATTAGCCATGCAGATTGAGTGTGATTGATGAAATTTCATATGGAGAATATTTTATAGGTAACTGAGGGTGTTTAAAACAATAAATGGAGCAGTATACCATTCTGGGCAGAATTGGGGAAGGAGCTCATGGAATAGTGTTGAAGGCAAAACATATAGAGGTAGGGTTTTGTTATTATATTTAAAGAGATAGAATTGTCTTTGAGCATGTTGAAATAGCCATCCATAAATTAAAAATTACAACATCTCCAGTTTACTGTAAACCATTTTTTTTGCAGCTATTAATTTTCGCATTTTGATGGAATAGCACTGTTTCGCAGAGATTTATTTTCCCAATTCTAAAATCTGTGGAGGAATATTTTCACAGTCAGGCGGACTATATCATACGTTTTACTGCATTTTATCAACAAGTGTTTTATCAGTTTTATTTTTTTAAATGAATTATGCGTTTGTTATAAATTGACGTTTTGATTGATGAAGGCTAGTACACTTATATATTCCTATGTACAAAATTAAAATTCCCCCAAAAACTGCTATTCGTAATAAAATGAATTATTCATTTTATTACGAATAGCAGTTTTTATTAAATATGTGTATTCCAGAAATTGTCAATGTCATAATCTGATACTGATGGCATGACCAAATCTTGATAATCACTCTGATTTTAACCTGTCTAACAAATTTGTTATAAATTAATCAGGTATAAGTTAATTTTTAAATAAGATTGTATAAACAATCAAATTCAACCTTTTAAATAATGCAATCATGCATAATTGGTCTCATGATCATGCAGTTCTCAAAAAGTTGTTGATAAAAATGAAATTAATTTTCCGAAATAGTAAACATTTTAGGCATCAGCATGGAGGTAAGTTGTCAATTTCTCCCATACAGTATCGAATTATGACTGCTCTTCCAATAAATATCATCCGTCATAAGCTTGGTATAATTTTTCTTGGGAAAACAGTTGTTTTTATTCGCGGATATAAACTTTCGCGATTTGTAAGTCTACCATGAAAGTCTGAAAATTTATAGCATGCAAAATAAAGTTGGTTTACTGTACCTGAAGGCCTTCGACTGTGGACACACACCATAAGGCAAGCGTTAAAAGACCAAAAGAATAAAATATGATGACCTTCAAATGTTAATTAGGTTAACAATGTACATGTGTTAGAAACAGTAAAACCCTAAAAACTATGACATCCACTGGATAACAGATCCCTAGTTTGGGACAGGGTATAGCATATTTATTTATGAGGGCTAACCCTCCCCCCCATTACCTAGGACAGTGGTGTGTCAAAACCACAAAAACCACAAAACCTTTAAAACAAAATGTATTAGACTTAACCTTTAAATGTAATTGTTCTTGCACATGCTGTTATCCAGATCTTGTCTTTTCTGAAGAAATATATTTACTGAGATTACCAGATTATAAAAGATTTATGGGATACATATTTTGTAAGAGATTTACTTTATCAGTAAGAATAACTTCAAGCAAATTGGAATTTAAACATTGAATTATTCCTGTGATTAAAATTAGAAGAAAAATTATGTGTTGTCATTATCAGATATATATCTTCTTGTGCTATAGATGCTTTATTGACATTTTTAGAGTGGAGAAGTTGTAGCACTGAAGAAAGTCCCACTGAGGAAGCTTGAAGATGGAATTCCAAATACTGCACTGAGGTATTAAATATGCTCAGATTTGATTTTCTGTTTTTTTAACATATTGCAGCTATTTCAACTTAGAAAACTGAATCTGTTACTTAACATGATTTTACAAGACTATTGTGGCATTTCACAAATTTTGGCATTTGAGGCTACAAACTACAGGAACTGCCATTTTAGGGCAGAAAACTTCTTGACAAATTGAAATTCACATTTTTTATGTATACTTTTAAAGAATTAAATGTGTTAAGAGTTTGATTAAAATGTTTAGTGAATAGAATTTTACTTTTAATACACAATTATATTACAAAGTTAATTCATTGTATAGCATTTTGGTTTGCATAATGCATCTAGAGATTAAAACTGTTTTGGATGCTGACTTTGACAAATATTTTATGCATAAAACACTCCATAAGGAAACATTATATTTGGGAACAAAGCACAAAAAATGCATGCCATTAATTAACATAGACAATGCTGCATAACAAGGTGAGCTTAGCTAGGCAATGGCTGATTTAACTTTTATTAATTTACTTGTAATTAATTATAGAAGTTTTTGCATATTTCTCTCATATTGTGATGTGTGCATATTTGTTATATTTTAGGGAAATCAAAGCTTTACAAGAAATAGAAGATAATCCTTATGTAAGTTCTAAGGGAAATTGCAACACAGAATTATTCTTAAGTGACATTACTTGTAAATCAATATGTTATTGAAAACAATGTTAATCCTTAACTTATGCTTACTAAAAAATTTGAACACATCTGAAAGTTAAGCAATGTCTACATTGATAATAATAATTATCCTGTAAATTAAGAAACTATTGTGTTAATTGAAGGGGAGATTCATAATAGTAAGGACCTGCATTATGACATCTGATAACAGTATTTTAATGAAACATATCCTGTAATTGCATATTTTTTTTCATAATTTTTTCTTGCATTTTTTACACAAAAATCAAATTTGAAATTTTAATGATTGCAATATACAGTAATAAGTCACTTGTCACATAAATTTAAGGAAAAAATTTAGGCTTGTGTTATATAGAAAAAAAGGGGGGATATGGTGTATATATTCATAACACAAAAATCTCATATGTACAAGTAAATTTCAAGCAAACAAACAGCTCTTTGATTGCTGTTCTTCATCTCAAAGTCACAGTGAGTCCTTCAAAACAGAGTAAAAACTCACACCTTACTGTAAGTTCAACACAGCCCCTAGCACCGGTTTGAGCGGAATTCCTTGCTAGATGTCGACCACACTACATCTGTATTATATGTATTAGTAATAGAATTCTGATATTAGAGTCAACTCTAATTATACCCCCCGCAAACATAGCTTGGGGGGGGTATATAGGAATCACCCTGTCTGTCTGTCCACATTGCTTGTAAGCGCATCTCCTCATATACCGCTCAATGGATTTCAATGAAACTGTACATGAAGCTTAGACACAATGTGTAGATTTGCATATGGGAAGATAATTCATCGTGCTTTATTCCAAGGGCAGATAATTCAACTTAAGTGATAGGGGAGCGGGGGGTATCCTTTGTGAGTTTTGCTCACAGTATGTCTTGTTTTGAGAGTAAAACCTTCACAGTTATAGGTAATATATTTTTTTGGCAGGTAGTTTGGGCACAATTGTTTGCTATTGAAGATTTTTTACTATGAAGTGATTACATTATGAAAACTATAATATTAGAAGGCTTTCTATTGGGTCTATCACTTTTATGTTGAAGTTATATGTTGATCACTTAGAAATGCTTCTAGAAAAGAGATATATTTTTTGGACTCGAGGAGTTGATAGCAATGAACTGTTGAGTCTTTTGAGACTTGGATGTCCAAAAGTAATCATCAGTTTGGATATCCACAAATAATCTTATACATAGAATCAGTTGTATGAAAATGAAAAGATGTGGGGAAATGTCAGAAAGACCGCACTTTAACTACAAGAAAAACACAGGGAATTAAGAAATCTGGAGGTTTTTACAAGGCCTTCAACAAGGGTGGAATACCACTCATTGTTAAAAGCTCTGAATTACCCAAAGTCCATATAACCAGCATAGTTACGACTGATTTTATATCTGAAATTCTTTGTAGATACAATTACAATTACAGCTGAAACGTCCTCAGTGGTGTAATGGTTAGCATGCTCACTTCAAGTGTGCAAGATCGTGGGTCCTATTCCCGGCCAGGTCAAATCAAAGACATTAAAATTGGTACTTGTTGCTTCTCTGCTAAGCATGCAGCATTTAGGAGTAAGAGCAAGGACTGGGCAGCCCAGAGTCAGAATTATGTGTCTGGGTAGAGTGGAATGTTTTCCTGATTACTCTCGCTTTTTTGAGCTAGCACAAGAAAAATCCGGCTCAGCGTGTCAGTCTAGTACAAAGCTGGGCTCATTCATCATCATAATTCTTTAATATGCCCTCACCCTGAATATGCATGAAATATTTGCCGCTGAACATTAAGCAACATTCAATCAATCAATCAATCAATCAATTACAGCTGAATAATACAGGTTATATCATACAGTGGTATTTCCAACAGATATAAAAAAAACTTGCTCCAGTGAGTTTGTCAGCAGTATAGAAAAAGGAGATGTGGTATGATTGTCTATGTGACAGCCATCCAAAAGGTGTTGCTCAAAAACTTCTACAGGTTGACCTAAGGCCTCCAATAATGGACACATGTCCACAACTGATGGCAAGCTATAAAAGACCCCAAAATATAATGTGATGATATTTAATGAAACTAATATTGTCCTATTGGTAAACAATGTAAAACAATTACCATTTAAACATAAAAACAGCATGGCTCCTGGCTTTGGACAGGCACATAAAGTATGTGGCAGGGAAAAACATGATTGTAAGTACTCAACCCTACAGTGGTGTAAAACTTTTGAAAGTTGATACACAGTAGTACGGAGACAATAACAAATAAAACCACAAATTAAACAAGATGTACCAACCTCAAAAAAAGTACTCACTGTTACTGATGGCTAGTATAAAACCCAAACATAGATTTTAACAAACCTGGTCCTCTTAAGCATGTTAAGGGGGTACCATACACCTAAGGGAAATAATTGTAAAAATCATCAAAATGATTTGATTATATGTCATTTTTTATTGGCTCACCTGGCCAAAGGCCATGTGAGCCTTTGTCATCACTTGGCCTCCATCGTCTGTCCGTCCGTCTGTCCATCGTCCGTTAACTTTTCACATTTAAATCTTTTCCTCTGAAACCACTGGGCCAAATGGAACTAAACTTGGTAGGAAGCATCTATATAAGGTCCTTTATAAGGTTTCCTCATTTCGTCCGGATCCGTCAACAAACAAAACAAAAAAAATTTTGTTTCTGATTGGCTGATTCATCAAAAAATCGTCTCATCTGAAACTTCTTTGCCAAATGGCAGGTGAGAGATACAGGCTCAGCCTCCTGAGCCTCTAGTTAAAATTAATGCATCTCAATTATCCAAATTTTTATGACAAAATTGCTATATATCTATTGAAATAATTCCAGAGAAATGTGTGGAGGAAACCTTTTGAAACTTTCATGTTTTCCTTTCATCAAAATAAAACTCTAAACAAAACATAAAGACAATTAAACAAGTGGAATTTATTTTAGTGATGGTTTTGGGTACCCCATTAAGCTAGGAGTGTTTGGTACCCCTTAAGCTAGGACAAGTGATTTTTACACTGCATATTGAACTCAAAGCCTATATAACAATGTGCAGTATTAAAGAGATCTTCAGATGACATTGCTGCCTTTCTGCCTTATATAGTAATTATCACAGTGAGATATTTCTCACTTACCGGTAATCATGTATTCAAGCTCATTAGTTGATAATTAACCATTAGAATTTTCTATAATTCTGACATTTTGTGAATTTTTGTTACAGGATAATAAATTCTAACCAGATTTCTCAGGAAACTAGAAGAAGTTGTCAGGCACTGCATGATTCTCTAGCAATCAAAGTCCCCAAAACAACATCCATCAATAACAGACCTACTAGCCAAGACCAGGCTTCAAATGGGTAAGAAATGCAGAATTGCTTATTGCTGATTTAATGTGAGGAGTTGGGTTATAGAATATCCAACTCCTCTATAGGGTTCCCTGTTTTAATTAATGTTCTTATTTTAGGTGGAAAATTTATCTGCATACTTTTATTAAAACAACTCGACAATTTAAACTTCATGGTTAACGATATGTAATCAGTCAATATCAATTTTAACTTAACAATACTTATTAGGGGGAACCATACACCTACGGGAAATATTTCTGTAGTGATCATCAAAATGTTTTAATTATGTGTCATTTTTTATTTAAATTAGTGCATCTCAATGATCCAATTTTTTTTTACAAAATTGCTATATATCAATTAACTCGAATAATTCAAGCCCTCATCGTCTCCGATTCTCTCCATCCTAGAGGGCTTGAATTCGCCCAGTGGATAAAGTGTGTCGCTGGCTGTCTGGACTAGACAGCCAATCAAATTTGAGCACTTGACGGATGGTTGAATTCAAAGTCATGAGTATGCGCATTCTCCATTTCCTGTAGAAAACATAAACAAACTTTCGAAAATGGATGACTGTATCAAGCTAAACGAAACAAAATATCAGTTAAAGTTCAAAGAAAAGCAGGTCGAATCTATTGAACACAATGAAAACAAGACCCAATTGAATGCTCCATTTAACAACCTTTCGCTCCTCCCATATTTCTCGCGTTTATTTACAATCTGTAATCCCATAAACCCCTGCGGCATATGATGTCATATCAGTTCTGGTTTGACGAGTTTTAATCACGAGAGCATTCAGGCGTTAATGGAGTGATCGTAGTGAGCGGAATATAACGACTGGATTATTCGGGTTATATATCAATTCCAGAGAAATGTGAGGAGGAAACCTTTTGAAATTTTCATGTTTTCCTTCTTTCATCAAAATAAAAGTCTTAGCTAAGACATTTAACGAGTTGAATTTATTTAAGTGATGGTGTTGGGTCTGTAACTATACAACAACACTTTCTCCATATTAGATCTGCCATAATACATATCATGGCTCATTTGCCCTTACGTCTTTAAGTGACGATTCTTCTAAACTTCAGGTGGCATTTAGGCTTAAACCCATTCTTGGGACAAAAACAAACATTTAAAAATCTTTATTATCTGTTTTGCCTGTAAAATTTTTTAAACCAACAATTTGGTATCCAAAAAAATACATTTTACCATCTACATTTTCAGGCTGTTCCAAGAAAATCTGTTTAACCAAGACGTTGAATTATGTTGGTGCTGTTCACCTGCAGTATTGAGCATTTGTGTATTTGTGTGTTAAATGACTTGATAATTCATATTCATTAATTTTGATTTTTTTCGCCAATATCATATAATTGCTCTCTCAGTTTTTGATTTTCTCAGTTTAACATAGGACCCTTTGGGAAATTCATTAAAAAATCTTCTTATCTGGAATTACTTGAGTAATTGGAAGCAGACTTTTATGGAAAAGACGTTAGGTAGGTCCCCACCCTCAACAAATATAGATGCCAAAGCTGAACTTAAACAGTTAAACATTGGACCCTATGGGAATTTCATTAAAAAATCTTATCTTCTGGAACAAAACTAATTGGAATCAAACTTTTGTTGAATTAAGGTAACCTAAGGTGGGTCCCTTTCAGAATTATATCTGATGACCCCAACTGCCAACCAAAATGGCCACCTCAGCCAAACTTAATTTAACTTAGGACCCTATGGGAATTTATTGAAAAATCTCGTCTGGAAATAATTGATCAATTGGAACCAAAATTTGGTGGAATAGTCACTAGAAAAGTTCCTTTAACAATTGTATCTGATGACCATGGCCACACCAATGAAACTTAGTTTAACATCAGACCTTGTGTGAAATTGATTTAAAAATCTTCTTGTGTACAATTATTTGCTCAATAGGAAACAAACTTCAATTATATGTTGCTAAGGTGGGTCTCTGTTACAAACAACGATGGTTGACCAACCTAAACTTAGTTTATTTTATGAAATTTTCATTGAAAAATCTTCTTTAAATCATTCAAAAAATTTGAATGATTACAATGTCAACTTTGTATTGGCAACTGTATACCGGATGAGCAATTACAGGCTCCTGGGAGTGTCTGGTTGGAGTTCTTTGCAGATGAGACTGAGCATTGGAGTTAACTCTGTGTTTTGACTTGCTTAAAGCACACAAAAATTCCCAAGGTCTTAAACTCATTTTGTGAAACATTCTCCTGTTCTGCAGAAGTACCGAAATATTTTCTTGACAATATATTGTAATGGTTTTGTTTTTCAGTTCAAGGCCTTTGGGAATCTAAAAAGTGTATAAATTGAATATTACTCTTTAAACGAAAATGAAACCTAATTGCCAATAATGATTGTTTATTTCTCAGGTCTTTACCGCCAGTCCATTGGGTACAGAATACATTTCGTGTAGTTGTCAGTGTGAAGGTTAAAGGAGTTCAAACCTGCGAGGTTTCCTATACTTCAAAAACCATTGAATTTAAGTAAGTTTACTCCCTTTTCTCTGTATTGTGGGTTTCATTATATCGTGGATTCATGTGCTGTTTTAACTGAATTCTGCATGGATGCCATTGGATAGGTGCCACAATATTGTGAGTTACCAGTATATGGGTTAATTTTCCAAACAGTCATGATTTATGTAAAACAGGAAAAATAAATGTAGTTGTTAGGGACTTTTTAAGAACAGCTGAATACATATGGAGAAAATGTCACCGAAAAATTTGTTGGCTGTTTTTTTTTGTATGTAAAAAGTTTACAAAATTTTTAAACGATTAGCGATTCACTTCACAAATATACTTTAAAAGCAAGATTTTCAGGATAATTGGATTTGTTTGAACAGAAAGAAACCAAGTTTAACTGAATTTTGGAGAATTTTATATCCAGGCTTACTGAAAACTAAAGCAGGGCTGTTCCGGCAGAATAGTTAAAAAGGAGATATGGGCAGGGAGGTGAAGTCAACTTTGATAAAGATTGATTGATGCTCATTATTTCGGAAAATTTTACTAATTACAAGTTCAAATTTAAGCATGCTTGGACTAATACATGTAATAGTGACCTCTGAACTTCTTTTACATTTAATTTATTTCTTGAACACCAGTTACTGACTTTTATTGCAAAACAGCATTCCCTGTCCTATACCCCAGTACTTCTTGCAAATCAGGAAAGCCATTAGCAGGACAAATTAATACTTTTTTAAGGTGTAATATATTCTGCAAGAAAAAATTTGGAAATAAGAACCAGTACAGATCGGTATGAAAATGTACTAATTGAGTTTAATTGATTTGATAGCCTTGCATATTGAGTAGATGCAGAAAAGTTCTTGGATGAACACAATTTTATATTTTTCAGGACCAAAGTTGATGGAAAGCCCTATGCATTTTATTATGAACTTTATGATGATATTAATCCGTCCAAATGTAAATATGAAATCAAAAGCAGTGAGGTTAGAATATCTCTCCGTAAGATTGAGAAAGGAAAATGGCCAAGACTTCTCAGGCAAAAACAAAAGGTATTTCAGTGGATAAAATAAGGATCAGTATACAGGGAAATATAAAAATAAGAGATGTGGCATGATTGTCCATGAGAGGGCCACCTACCAATGACAGTAGAATTTAAATTTCCACAGGTCCCATTACAGCCTTCATCAATGAACTGGAGTCCATACCATAATGGAGCTTTAAAAGGCCCTGACATACAAATTGTGAAACTATACATAAAACACGACAATCGATTAAGTCTAATGCAAAAATGGTGAACAAATAACATAAATGACTAATTAAACAACGACAACCACTGGACAACAGGTTCCTGGCTAAGGACAGGCACATTTGTTTGTGACAAGGTTGAACATCCTCCAAGGAATACAAGGCATACAGGAAATGTCCTGTCTTTGTATCAGTCAACTTACCTTTAAGTGCATCTCTTCCTAAAGCATTTCAATAAAACTTTAATGTACATAAGACACAACGTGAAGATATATATATAAGAAGGAAATTCATTTCATCTCGTTCAAAGGACAGATAATTCAATTTGAAAACAAAAATGGGGGGGTATTTTTTATATGTGCTTTGGTCAGTTCAAGATCTGTTTAATTTTTAATTTTTCTAAATCAGAGTTTTTTAATGGTTTTATATGTAGAAAATGTCTTAAAATGTTCTAAAGATAATTATTGTTTAATTAAAATGACAGACAAACAAAAACATTCTGCTGAAATATTTTAGAAATATGTTTTTTGTGATTATATTGATACTTTACTGATTATTATATCCCTGCAAACTAAGTTTGGGGTATGTAGGAATTATTACCCTGTCAGTCATTCTCTGGGTCCATTTACTTTGAAAGGGGAACTCCTCATAACTGTTGAAAGTATGTCAGCAAAACTTCACACAAAGCTTAGACACATTATAGAAAAGATAATTTATTGTAGTTCTTTCCAAGGGCAGATAAAGCATTTACATTTAACAAATGGATACCAATTTATTTGAATGTTTCTAGAAACATTGAAGATGTGTACCTGTTATTTTAGTTGCATATTATAATGGTGTGTTCACGTTTCTCCCACTGTTAATTAATTAGGTAATTAAAGGTAATTAGTTGGTTGGATAAAGGTGGGTGGTAGACATGGTTAATTGCTATTTTTTACCTGAGATTTGACCTACAGTGAGACCTGCATAGGTGATCAAATTAACAAAACTTTAATTCATGTAATGGGATAATATGCTTGTAAATTACCTATTCTATAGATTTATTTTTGGAAAAAAATATTTTTGTGACTTTAATGATTTCTGTTTGACTTGCATCCTGGTGTCATAAAGAATTATTACCGTAGAATATTTTTCAGTTCTCTGTTTTATTTTCCCAAGTTTCTTTTTCTTTGCAGCCTTCGTAGTTGTTTATTGTGTATTAAGATAAATATTCCAATTTTCTGTATTTTATTTTTAGGCTCTTTCAATTTATGTGTCATTTCATTCGGTTTATATTGAATTCCACTGTATTTCTTTGGTTGATATAAATTATCTGTTTTTGTTTGATCTTTGAATATAAGTATTAATTTTGTCTTTTTTGTATGACATCCAATTAAAAAACGACAAAGGAATAAAATGAATTATCATAGTTTAATAAGTAATGATAGAAAATATTCAACAATACAACAATAAATTGACAGTTACAATTCATAACAATTTCACAACAGATACAGCACTAAATAGTTCAAAGTAATTGTTCGTATTCACTGTCGAAGTTCCAAGTGTAGACAAAAGGTGGCTTCGTCAGCATACTCCTGTACTGTCAGCTCCTGGCGTAGAAGACGGTCTTTCAGTGTAGAAAGTCTGCTGTTGATGTTGCGATACTTCTTCTGTCGTGGTCTCTGTTTTCCTCCGGCTCGGATCTGAATCTGGTTGGCTTCGGTATTTGCTTGGGTCTTCTGAAGTAGGTCAATGAGTTGGAAGATGTTCGGATGTGCGTGGTTGACTAGCTTCTTGAGTTTGCTGTGCCATCCTTCTAAGTGGTTGTTGGTCCTCGGTCCTTCGTTGACAAAGTGGTTCCATTGGTGTCTGTCGTTCCCTTCTACCCAGTATTCGGTCACATAGTCGGCTAGTGGTGTGGTGTTGTAGGGTAAGTCCTCGGCGTCTTCTAAGGCTTTGAACCAAACATCCTCTACGAATTCTGTTGGTACCAGTGGAAGGATAGCTGCTCGGCGAACGAAGAGTTTCATGTCGTCATCTTCTTTGTAGGCTGTCACAAGTCCGAGTTTCTGTGTCTTTCTCCAAATGCATTGTGTGAAGTGGAAGAAACAACTCCTAAGTGTGATGTTGGGAAAAGCTGTGAGTGCTGCGTTCTGGGTAGCGGTCTCAAAGTCGGTGAAGAAGGTCTGTGGTTGAAGTAGAAGTCCTTGTTGTTGACAGGCGTCTTTTAGGAGTGTGAAGTATCTGTTGTAGATCTGTTCACTTTTACCAGGAAGAAGAGCAAACACCAGTGGGTACATAACGCCGTCGA
>JAULBM010330682.1:0-13046 GCA_032357055.1 Geukensia granosissima
CTTTGACATGAGCGCTGCAAGTGATACAGACTGAGCGAAGGCTACAACTGCAACAATAATTGCTTCACTGAAGTTGTTTGTTGCATCTGTAAAGGATGGCATCTTAGGGTGTGGCAAACTGAAACGGAATGGATACAGATATTAGGACTTAACGGCTTAAACTCACAATGAGAAAAATTCATTGGCTTGTTCCTCTACCACGTTACTATATATAAAGTAAAGTGTGATAAGTCAAATTTTGCATATTAATAGATTTTTCAACATGTTATTTTCAATTATTTGCCCCTTACCATATATGGTTCCTTCAATCATCGCCCATTTCCGACATTTACCAGGTAAATGACATTTACGAGGAATAACGGAAAGGTATGATCGTGTTCCGATTCATGTTTCCTAATAATGAGAGTTAATCATAGTGAGGTTTCTCATTGATATATTATTTCAGATTGTAGCCTGTTTAGTGTTTAGTTTCCTAATAATGAGAGTTAATCATAGTAAAGTTTTTCATTGGTATATTTCAGATTGTAGCCTGTTAAGTGTTTAAACTATCTTGGTCGAACTTCAACTGAAACAATTGGTAAACGATAATATAAATCGTAAGAGTTTGGACTTGACTATCGAGGGACACGTGACAGTAGTAGGGTAGAAGCTGATTACACGTCTGGAGAACTTTGTTTAGTATTCTGTGTAGCATTTTGTGTTTTGTTCTGTCTTTTCTATTTCTTTTCTTTTTGGCCATGTTTTTATCGACATATAATAAGGATTTCTAATGAAATATATATTCCATATCAAAAGGAGTCGGGGGATATAATACTTAAGAGACAAACCAATGCTTGATGGACAGATAGAGTCATGGCTGAAAAGGTGATGGCACGTGATTGCATAACAAACACAAACAAAACAATATTAAATAACAACGTGATTATTTAAAAAACAACGTTTACAGGTAAGTCCACCAAGATATTGTGAAAAAACCTCCGTCAGAGATATGTTTCAGATATAATGCCATAAAACCTTCAGTGTGAACAAAAGCTAGTGGTTTTGCTAAAATAGATTATTTCATTTTACTCTATCAAGCTTCTGACTGAAATGCAGAAATATCGTCCAAAATCCTTACCCTGCAGGAACGTGTCCAACAGTCTTTACTCCAAACTTGTCATGAAAATATCCAAAATGTGATGCCAACGTACCAATGATTACCTGCATATACACAAACATAAAAGCTGTGATAATAAATAATCGAAAGTATGATACTCTTAATACATTAGATATTGGAAGAGGAAGTGCGTTGCTACATATTTGAATTACTAACTAAAAATATTTTGATAAGAAGAAACCTTTAGAACATTTAGCGGAGAAGTGCAGTTAAATGTTTGCAATGTAGTTGTATTAACGACACCGACAAACATTTCCCTTCTATAGTTAAAATAATTTTTATATTAACCTAGATAAGTTGGGCAGTGTTGACAAAAGTTAAGACACAAGTCTGAGTTATTTTATGTTACAAAGACACAAGTCTGAGTTATTTTATGTTACAAAGACACAAGTCTGAGTTATTTCATGTTACAAAGACACAAGTCTGAGTTATTTCATGTTACAAAGACACAAGTCTGAGTTATTTCATGTTACATGTCACAGTATGGTAATGAAGCAGAAACATATCTGTTAACGAAAGTTATTCGGTTAACATATGTAACATTCGTTAACCGATATTTGCAAGTTAACAACTTCTACATTGCAAAAAACGAACTTCATATGTGTATGGCACTAGTGTGGTGTCTAGTATCAATGACTTTTTTTAATCTTACAGGAAGAACTTACCACAATCAATTCAATAGGAATTGGAATTTTCAAATGTTTCTTGAATCTGGTGTTGATCTGGACCTTGACTAAATACAGTATCACAATACAAACGGCCGACATTATTACAGTAGCCAGGTTAGTATTGTGTATATTCTCAAAGATTGCCCTGTATGTCTGTAAAATAAAATCAAAATATTTTTCTACCATAAGCTTAAGAGGATATTGGTCTTGAAGAAATTTATTAATAATCAAGATTCATTTGTAAGTTTGATTTGATCTGGCAAAGAAAACAACAACTTCACTTAAACGTTGCTTAATGATACACTACTCTGATTCTAACGAAAAGAAGTTTCAAAATGACATAAGCTTGATCCTTGTCTATTATATGACATAGTTATAGTAATGTTTGGTTAACGTGTTTTTCAACAGAAGATCAGAATTTCAATAGGCGTCAATTTGTTGCCGAATTTGGTTCGTATGAATCCGATTTAACGCACCACCTTTTGAAGAAATGAGAGAAACTTTTCCATGTATCCGCTATAAAGTTAGTGTTCTATACTGAATAATTCTAAATTATCACTTGACTTACAATCAAGAATGATTCAGAACTAAAAGGCTTGCTTCAAAAATTGACTTACTTTTAGAAATTAATTTTCTGATTGTGAACTTTCCGTTTATGTGTCGTAACATTCAAGCCATGCCTGCGAATGCAACTTACATCTACTATATACAGAGCTTGGGTAACCTTTTATCATTTTAAAACTCATAATGATACTTACGTTAAAAATTTGATACAAATTAGGAAATCTTGGAATCTTTATACCCAGTACGTTTTTTACTTGGCTTGTGAAGACATGTACAGCAGCACCCGTAGTAAATCCACTGACCAGTGAGTCGCCCATATAGGTTGTCACAAATCCTAGTCGAAAAATTCCAAACAAAACCTGAAATTTAAATGAATTTCTAGAAATATTTCTTCAGCTGTTCTCACTTGTTTTAACGATGTTTTCAGGCATCGAATATGAACAATACAGATTACAGATTTGAATCTCTTTAGTCCTGAATAAAATGTGTATGTGTCGGAGTTAAAGAAAATGATATTTTAACCATAAAAATACAATTTTTTTCAATCTTGTATCCAAAGAATCCTTTGTTTCCACTAACAGCCAATAAATAAGGTATAAAAGGTTGATAAAAGAAGAAATTTTCTAATTTCAAATTTCTATAGTGAACATACTCTGTCTTTAAGCCAAACAGACCAGTTTGGTCGATGAAACGGAAACATGGAACATTTCTTGGTTTTGACAATATTAAAATATTTTTCTATTTCTATTATGTTTATGTTTGGATTTCGTGCGTGTTTTGAATATGTTTTATTTTATTTTCACTATAGTCTTCTTTTTTTGAATTTTTTTTGTTTGCTTTCAAGCAATTCAGATTCTGCAAGCTCTTTTATCTTGTTAACACAGTTTGGTTTGATGATTCATTTGAGTTCTAGTGAGTAGATAAGTAAAGAAGAAACATTTATTTCATATTCCAAATACGTTGTTATTATATTTACCTGGATTACACCGACCAAAAAGCAAACTGAAGCAGCTAAAGCTATTTTATCTGCATCTAGTCCATGAATGTTAGAAATAGACGCAGGGGTCGTGGTACCGTTTGTGTCAGTAATGTTGTTAAAATCATCGTTTATCGTTCCTGGACTTGGTTTTAGCTGTGATACTATAGATCCTGTCATAAGACTGACCACGGCGACCGTTCCTGTAAATCAGTATAGGTCCTTCATATTTGTTCTACATGCATATATGACAGACATGTATGTAAGAAAAAAAAGAAAACTCTGATCAAAGGGAGAAAATCGTAGAAATGTCAGATACTGAAGTGTCTCCATTATGATTTTTGAAATGATTGAAGGACCGAAGCAATCATTTTAACCGGATTTCCAACAATTTTACTTTGAACACTGCTGACGAAATAGCCATTCAGTGCATCAAATTGATATTGGTATTTTGTGATATTATCTATTTCTTCTTTTCTTTTAATGTTTCTAGTCAAATGTATCTTTTTTAATAACGGAAAGAATGGTTAGAGCAAATATCATGATTCAGAAATTCAATGTATGTGGGTTTTTTTCTGAACAATGTATTTTAAGAGATGAACATGATGAACCATGGTTACAATAACCACAACAGAGATATATATTAAAAGTGAGATTAACGTTTTTCGTGACACTTATTTTAATTATGCCAATGCTTACCCATTGAAATGTGTTTCGATGTTCCAAGCAGATAATAAATTAGTACTGGAAAGAAAGCCACGTAAAGTCCTACTATAGGAGGAAGGTCTGCTAACATGGCGTAAGCCATACCTGCAATGCAAAGATTAAAAAAGCATGTAACATTTTTTTTTCAATTAGGTGAAGTAAACATGGGTAGTTTTAATATTATCGTTATTGACAGAAATTATTCATATCAATAGCTAATACTTATAAAAGAGTTCGAAGATAAGGAGCCAATCCAAAATCTTGCCCAAAGGCCGATTAGAGTATGACCAAATAATGAGAAAATATATGTTTTACTAGGGAATATAAGATTGTAATTGCATGGTCTGCCTCTGCTGTAACCATCGACAGCTTGTTTTGTGATCTATTTTTGTCTTCCAAACTCTCTAAAATAGAATAAAACTAAATCGAGATGATTTTTATTGAATTCTGACTTCCGTTACAATACTGTGATAAAATCACGTTGCCATAACTAAGGACATTATTTGTAAAAACTGAAGATTTACAGATTTATTTAATGCTAGGTTCATTTTGTTTATCTTGAAACTTTTGATTTTTTGTTGTGTATGTATTTTACGAATAAAAAATAATTTTTTGTATCATATTTTTCCATTTGCTACTCGTAATTTTTCCTAATTTTTTCATCAAACTTTCACTTTTTTACATCTCACCTTGAGGAAGTTGCATTACACCAACGGTAAACCCGGCTATCATATCATTTGGGAGGTCCGTCCGTGGCTTATATTTTTTCATGATTCTAACAAATGGTACTGTTTTCTCAAAAATTTTCTTCAATTTCTCTGAAGAACAAGAACACAACGAGTCGATGGACATGCAACATGTTTCTTTGATTGATTGTTCTTTACGTTGCTGTCTGTACTCTTTTCGAAATGTTGTTGCTTGGTACAGTTTATTTTCAGTATCACTAGAATCACTGTCACTACCTGCTTCAACATAACTACCCGTCTCGACATCCCTTTGTTGGTGCTTTTTGCGACTTGAATGTTCTTTATTTTTGCCCTTTTCAACATCTCCGTTTTGTTGTTTGTGGTCTTTGAGTATTCCTTTTTCAAGGGTTCCATTTTGTCGTTCTGTTTTAATATTTGATTCGTCTTTATTGATTCCTTTTTCGACATCACCATTTTCATTTGGTTTCATCTTATTTTCTTCGTTGCTTTGGTAACCTGCTTCTCCAGTATCGTCGTTTGGTTTGTCTGTCTTATTTGCGTCTTCTGTATTTTTTCCCATTTCAACATCTTCTTCTGAATTTCTTTTTGTGTCCCCTGTGGAGTCGGAGTCTGACATCTTTTCCAAAGTTATATTTTAACGTTTTGTTCAGCTGTATTGGACTGGTATACCTAAAATTGCACAAAGTTACTATTCGTTTTAGAATAAAAATATAAGTTGACCAATGTTGAATAAATACTGACCATTTTGTAATGCTATATGTACATTTCAGATAGTAACCTCTCATCTTGATCAGTACCATACATTTTAGGAACCAAAACATAGAAATTCCGAGATCCAAAACATAGTAAAAGATTTACTCAGATCCAAACATAGTAAAAGAAGTACTCAGATCCAAACATAGTAAAAGAAGTACTCAGATCCAAACATAGTAAAGATTTACTCAGATCCAAACATAGTAAAGATTTACTCAGATCCAAACATAGTAAAAGAAGTACTCACATCCAAACATAGTAAAAGAAGTACTCAGATCCAAACATAGTAAAGATTTACTCAGATCCAAACATAGTAAAAGATTAACTCAGATCCAAAGATAGTAAAAGATTTACTCAGATCCAAACAAATCGAAATAGAAAGGCAAATCCGACGATACTGACAACTGCTAAATGTAGCACGTTTCGAATTTTTTGTTTGTTTGACTGGAGTTTAACGCCCCATTCAACAATATTTCAGTCATATCGCGGCGGTCAGTTTTATTAGTGGAGGAAGCCGGAGTACCCGGAGAACAACCGACCATGGGCAGGTAACTGAAAATCTTATCAAGTGCGATACGAGTTAAACTCAACCGGTTTTTGTATGGTACAAAGTCAAGTACTCACGCTGTATAGGTGATAGGTTCCAGTGATCTGTACAGGTAAGTTTAAATCAACTACCTAGACCACTCGGCCAGCTAGGCCCCTATATTATAGACGTTTTGAAGCCTTTCCGTATTTTCAATGCTTTCGCATTTAATTCATACTTGGGTCTTGTTTTCTGTTTTCTGCTGTTTAATAAGAAGCAGGAATTCATGTCAATTCCACCAAAAGTAATAGATCATATTGGAAGTATACTACACCTATTTATTCCTATATTTTAATCTATTCCAGGTACAAACTGTGAAATAACCAATATTTTTGTCAAACTGCTAGGTCAAAGGAGATATTTGCCGAAACATTTATCAAGGCTTTAATGTAGAATAATAGGTTATCTTTCTTGTTGAAATATCTACGTGAAATATTACTGCTATGTCTGGGTAAAATGTGCAAATTCAACTTAACAGGTCGTTCTAATTAAATCATATTTAAACATCTGTAGGCTTTCAAGGTTGTACCATCGTTTGCATGATTCTAATATAGATTTGCCTTTAAAAGGTAAAATTAATGAAAAATGATTAGTTATAATATTACAAGAAAATAAAATTATGAAAACGATACACGGACAATAGGAATAAGATAACAGCCTGTGGCGCCATTTGAGGTCAGTAAAAATAATCTTCTTAAGGTCAATACTTCTGTCTGTTCTTTGCTTACGAAAGCAAAATGAAAATGCATAAAATTGCATTGTGAATTAAAATCAATATACAGAATGACAAATAATTCTAATCTGGATTTCAAACATTCATTTTCATAAAAATGAAAGATTTTAATATTAATATTTTCCATGAACTTTTGCTATATTTACGTTTTGTAAAAAAAAAAACAAATAAAATATGAAAATCAGCATCTATGCAGAGACAAAGAATGGTAATGTTGTAGGTTTTTGAAGAAATCTTTACAATTCTTACGAAAAGCAATGCTAAAAAGTTTCCGGTAACTGTTGCATACTTCAAATGTTTTAGAGAAACTCTAAGTTTCCCTCCACTCAGTTGGGAATTTGAAAAATTTTGTCGTTTTCCATTATAACCTTTTTTGATCAAAGGCTTTGTAAATTTTAGTAAATGAAAAACATTTACAGACGTTACAGCAGGGGTTTTGAAGGCAATATTTTATCTTTTAAAGCGTTTTCTAAAACATCCTGCTCATTGTCAGAATCTGATTCTGAGTCATAGTCCATTTTAAGATAAAAAATTCCATATCTGATCTTTCCACTTCTGTAACTGTCTCTCTCTCTCTATCTCCACCCCCAACTGTCTCTCTCTCTCCATCCCCAACTGACTCCCTCTCTCAATCTCCAACTGTCTCTCTCTCTCTCCATCCCCAACTGTCTCTCTCTCTCTCCATCCCCAACTGACTCCCTCTCTCTATCCCCAACTGTCTCTCTCTCTCTCTCTCCATCACCAACTGACTCCCTCTCTCTATCTCCAACTGTCTCTCTCTCTCTCCATCTCCCATTATTTTTCCGACATTTGTATTTAAACTGGTACCGTCTGAAGAGTAGCTAAAAATAATCCAGTAGTATAAACTGGTATCTAAAAAAATACAAAAATAGAAGAAATAAACTTTAAACTGTGTTCGCATCAGTTTTTGAATTGCTTTCCAATATTTTGTCATTGCAAGAAAAAAATTAAACACAAAATTTCGCTCGCTTGCTTCTATTTTTTTTACTAAAAATCCAAAGAACTAGATATAAATTTGGAGTGATTTTATATAACTTTATTTTTAATATCATTTCTTTATTTTGGGGTTTAGCCAATGGCAATCCTACATCGATAAATATGAAGGACATCTAAAATATAAAATCGAATTTGAAATTTTTCATAAGTTTTTTTTTAAGTTTGATATATAAAAATCTGTATTGATAAGTCAGGTGAAATAGTGTGACTTGTAAATGCATATGTATAGTATTGAAAAATACGAAGCAAAAGACTTTGGTAAAAATGCTTTTACAGAGATCCATTGTTATGCTAGTTAATTGCGTGTTGGTCTAGTGCAAAGCAGTTGGCATTCATCATCAATCATCATTTACATCATCTCGTCATGAATATGCATGAAATATCTGCCGCTTGGCGTTAGTCACCATTCAATCAGGCAATCAATCAGATCATTAGAGCGCCTCTGTTGCGCATAACAAATTTTATTGTTTTTAAATTACACAAGAAATGATAAAATATCTTTAGCAATCAGTGATGGCTTGTTTATTCATATCGTAAAGTAGGTAAAATTGGACAAAAAAATGAAAGTCGAATAACATAAACAAATTTCTATAAAAAATATGGGGAGTAATAGCAAATGGGAATCACACAGGTCGTCAAAAAAGGGAATTCGAAGACACCAAAGGGTCAGACAGAAATCGTTAAGTCGGAAGTCAGACAAGACCATAGCCAACCAAATGAAACGAAAGACAAACATAGAGCACAAAACACTATACTGAAAACTAAAGCTGGATTAACACGAACACTACGAAACCAGCGTGAGTTCAGGTGCTCCGGAAGGGTAGGCAACTCCTACACTTCGAAAAAACTTTGCTTGTATGTGTACTATTTTATATTTCAAAAGGCGATATGGATTTAGTGATGGAAAGACAGCAACCCATTCCTGATTTATAAAATGCTTTGGCAAAAAACAGTGGATGTCCAAACTGCAACTGCTTTTGAATGACAACATAAAAAAACTGGATTTGCCCAAAAAAAACAAAAAAGTCTATATTATATATTTTGGTTTGAACAACTTATTGCTAACAAATATTTCCGGTAAGGGGGCTGTTTAGTGATCGATTGGTCTTATTAGAATTTTTAATGACAAATATAATATTTTCCTTTATGAAGCAACGTAGCTTTATTAAGACCCTTAAAAATATATGCCGAGAAATAGTCATCATAGTAGTGGACAAAGTGAATGCTTCCTTATTATTAATTGGCAGAGAAACTAGATTAATCTTTTTCTTCCTTAATTTTTTACTTTTAATTGAATTTTGTGATTTTTTAGGTGTTTTTTCTACTTACGGATGCATGCCACAATCTGTGTTTAACATGTCAACTGGCGATGTTGTTTCCATGCGTCATATAACTGTCACCTCATTTGTTGCATTTATTATAATTGCATTATTTTCATGGTCCACAATACAATATTTTTTGACATTTATAAAGCCATCTCAATAAGTGAAAGCATTATATTTATACATTTATTATTGATTTATGGTTGTTTATTGATGTTAAACTAGTTTAAACTAGAAAACAAGGAACTGATCGATTTCCGTATAAAGAATTCTTGCATGCAAAATATTAGCAAAAATCTGGAAAACTTTTAATATAATAAACATCATTATATGGTCCGCATGATGACCGGTTAAATAACTAACACAATTTTCCTTAAAAATGGAATTTTTAAAAACTTAAATCAACTTCTTACCTTAATTTCGCGGTAAGGTCCATTTCACAGCATGGTTGAAAAGAAAGGTTACAGTGACAGAAGAAAAAATACCATTAATATTTGACGTGTATAAGTTGTATATGTAAGCACGTGGACCAGCTGTTTCAGTATCGACCAGTTGATATTTTATAACTGTTCATACTATTGTTAGGCGATTTATAAAAATATAGCATCGATATTCAATATTTTTCGCTTTCCCTTCCTAACACTTATTCATAAATAGGTTAATAAAATTTGTGAAAAGATATCAGAAAGAAAGACCTAGGCTATGTTTTCTAAGTTGTCTTATGACTAAGACATATCTTAGTCGAGTTAAGACGTGTCTTAGTCCTGGACAGTTTCGGAAACAAAGGCTCTGGGTGGTAAGTTCAACATGTTTTGTATATCTTAAGGAATGTCACTTTAGAGAAAAGTCTTAAATTGGTTTTGGTTAATTTTAATATGACATGGTTTAATAAATAAAAAGTTAATCAAAATGCTGTGAAGAGCTGTGGGTTATGAAAGCGTTGATCGAACGCACGTGGTTCGTATAACGTGCGGGAAGCTCTTCATACAAAATGTGGAGCTATAAGGCAAACGCTTTCATACGCAATTAAAACTATAAAAATAGGCATTCAATTTTTCAATTAAGCAAATGAATATGAAAGTTGAACTTTTCTGTTCTTGACTCAAACTAGATATTCATGTTTTCAAGCATTTTGAAAGTCACTGGGGTGTTCCATCTTACTCAAATATCCTTACGTGTCAACACGTTGATCAACCCTTCTTGTTAATCTTCTAAGATTCAGGCAATGAATCTTGACCGCAAAAAAACATACTTAACTGTCCATTAAATTGTGTTCATGTGTGATTTTTAAAAGGAATTGAGATTTTTTTCTGTCCCGTGGCTTCAGAGTTTACAGCTATTTTTCTATAGAATTTTAGTAAATTTGGTCATTTTTTGGTGGAGTTATCTATATATATCCTTTTATTAGTTTTTTACAGTTTATTTCATTTCTGTTATTTCTGACGATTAGAATGAAAACTAAGCTTGGTTTGGAAATGCCATAACATTCTGAAATTTGAAATTATATTATTTCATTTGTGTTTTTCGTGGACACTGATTGACTCTTCTAAAATTGCCTGATTTTTACAGAAATAGTTCTTAGTCATTCTTACTTGTACTTTAACAATAAATTCAAGTAAGCGTTAAATTCGACATGCATATTTTCCGCAACATGTGAAAGTTTTAAAAACTCATTTTAGATGTTCGGAAAACAGGCCAAAATTTATTTTATGGTAAATAAACATAAACATATAGCACAATGACTTTTAATCATTTTACCGTAAGTTAGATTTAGAGAACTTGCGACGCAGTATAAAAAATATGTTAGTTCACTAATTGTTTGTCAACAATGAGGAAAGACAAAAAGACAAATGGATTCGTGTGTTTGTTTACATTTTCAGGTGTTCATTTATTTTTGATAAATATGCTTTTCGGCAAATCTACATATTAAGGTCAACAACGGAATATGTTCATTAAAAAGTTAACTGAAACATAACAGAAAAGGGGAATGAGGTGTAAATATTCATGACACAAAAATCTCATATATAAAGGTAAATTCCAAACAAAGGAGCAGCGCTTTGATTGCTGTTCTTCATCTCAATGTCACAGTGAGGCCTTCAACACGCAGTAAAAACTCGCACCTCACAGTAAGTTCAAGACGGCCGCTAGCGCCTGTTTTAGCGGAATCTTTGCTTGAGTCCGACGACACTACGTCTGTGTGTTAGAGCACACAAAGCTGAATATATTTAGGATAATTAAAAAAAAAGAAAAGTACACATAACCAGAATTTAAAAAAAAAATGATCAGCAACTACAAAAAATCATATTTCCTAATTCACTGCTTAGAATTTTAGCACGTATGATTTTTACAGAAATTTCAAGGAATAATTCAAATTCAAATATGCCCATGAACTAACAGAGAAGGTTTTTATTCCTTGTATTGCATATGAAAGATATCCTAGGTTCTGGATTTGGCTGCCTTTTCCCGTTTGTTTCGATATGCCTGTTAGAACAAGTCACCACAAGAACAAACATTTCAAAACTGCACTTACAAAATTTGACATTGGATATGAACCTCTGTTCAGTCTGATCGCACAAACAACTGTCACATGACAAGATCTTATGAAACCGTATATAAACAAACAATCAATTCAACAAGTTTCTTAACGTCATGTGTTTTACAATTTGTATCTTGTCACATCTGACGTTGTTTTTTTTTTAAAACATGGATTTACACAGAGGGTCAATAAAAATAAATATTGTAGGTTACGACATGATGTTACGGTCCCTTTTTTGATTGATATAAGATCATCTTTTGTAAAACTGCATTGAAATCGCGAATTAACATGAACGTTACAACAAACACAAATTATGTAAATACAAGATGTTAAGAAGTTAAAGGGTCGATCTCAAGGATATGCATTTTTATGCATGTGTTCATTGATTTATATTGATTGAATGTTGCTTAAGGTTCAGCTGCAAATATTTCATGCATATTCAGGGCGAGAGCATATTAATGAATGATGATGAATGAATCCTGCTTTGTACTAGACCAACACGCTGAGTCGGATTTTTAACGTTCTAGCTTTCGAACGTATCAGTCCGCAGGCGGACCCAGACCATTTATTCAGACTCTGGGCCGACCAGTCTTTGCTCTTACTCCTACATGCTGCGTGCTTAGCGGAGAAGCACCAAATGCCAATTATAATGTCTTTGGTTTGACCCGGCCTGGGATCGAACCCACGGCCTTCCGCACAAGAGTGCACTAAAGGCATGCACGCTTACCATTACACCACCGTGTCGGTCTGCATGTGTTCAGACAGCACGGAAAAAACAAATACAATATTGTTCATTTATATGTTGTCAAATATAAGTAGTTATACAATCAACTGCGTCAGTTGAATTTGTTCCTTCGTTTGTTTGTTAGTGTCTTTGGTATTTTTATCAATGTTGTATTTTTATTCTGTTGTCATCGATTGACAGATCAATATTTTAAAAATCCAGTGTAGAATACCCATGCCAGAGATTACACATGCATTGTCCAAAGAGACCAGACAAACCGGAAAGAAACTAAAAAATTAAAAAAGAAACAAAAAGTACAAATGCTTGGACTACATAAACTCTATTATAACCAGGAGAAAGATCGGGTGCTCCTAAGGGGTAAACACCCCCCGCCCGGCCCTGACTTACGCGCGACACCCGTTTTATACAAGTTGATTTGAAACCAAAAGCAAAACGCTTATAAGAATAAATATACATGAATGTATATTACAAAAGTCAAGACATATTTAGTATGAAAAACCATGTTCTCTAATTCTTTTGTAATTTTCACACTCCTCGACCGGTGTTGGAAATGTTTTTCTAATCCTCTAGAGGGTTGT
>JAULBM010330693.1:0-13045 GCA_032357055.1 Geukensia granosissima
CTGTACTGTAATTAAAATTTCTGTCCTTTAGACTAGTGCCCCTAACACCATAAATTTTTTGTAAATATTGATTTGAATCGTATGAATATAATGGTATTAATTCCATTTGGAGCTAGTGGAAAAATTATTTTCATGTTAATATAAACTACGCGCCATTGATACATCATTTGAAACTGTTCACACTTACGATTTTTTTTCGTTTATTCTACACTTCCCCAAAACCTTATTAAATAGAAATTTTCATATCTCATTAAGTGGGCATTTGATAAACCAGATCAGAAATATATTTGCTGTAACATAGATCGAGCTTTCTTCTTGGATTAATCAGATTACTACAATATATAAACTTACTGGACTTGTCAGGAGATGATAATTGTAATAATTCTTCTTGAAAATATTTACCTCAGGTTCCTATGGGTACCAACTACCGAAACGTCACTACCATTTACCCAGAAAATTTAATTCAAATAACGATAAACAGGACAGCAGCTGTATTTTTCTGGATTTAAATGTTTCTGTTTCACTATAAGGTTATCGAAGCTAATAGGGAAGATTTCTCATTCCTATTTTGTTAAATTTTCCTTTCTTGACGAGGACGTCCCTCTGAACCGTTCATATATATACGATGTAAATTTTTCTCAACATTTCCGTTTTGCCCGTCTATGCGGCCAGGCTTTAGATTAAAGGAACGTAATCTTTGTTTACTAGCAAATTTAGTCACCATAAACAAGATTAAATGTATAACAAATTTTATCATACATATATAATTTTGCCTGCACCTGCAGAAAATTGATGAAAAATAATATCACACCCAAATTTTTAT
The DNA here is from genome assembly GCA_032357055.1 of Geukensia granosissima. Classification (NCBI taxonomy): domain Eukaryota; kingdom Metazoa; phylum Mollusca; class Bivalvia; order Mytilida; family Mytilidae; genus Geukensia; species Geukensia granosissima. The sequence continues at coordinate 824 of JAULBM010330693.1, forward strand.
GGAAATGTGGTAAATAAAGCTCGTAATTTTATTGTTTGAAAAAAAAATTATATAAAGGTTATCTTTGCAACATTACTGTACGGTCTTCAAATATTGACTTCTTTGGTATCAACACTATAGTACACCAAACGAATTTTGCCACAACAAAAGTAAACCTGTATCAAAAGTTTTGCAGTGAAATATATCATATTATATATCGTTGGAATTCTATTTTTTTGCCGCAGTTGAAGCTGTAGCTAAAAACTCATTTTAACTTGAAATAAAAAATTTCCCCATAGGGCGTACTGTTAATTTTTTCGACTTAGTAAATTTGCTTCATTTTGATGGTGCAATTAACCAATGGTCTTCGGTAACAAGACATGATAAAAATTTTACTTTTGTGGTTTTATGACAGATAAAAGATGAAATTTTAGGAATAAAGTTGAATTATGTTCTAGTTATAACACTGAACAAGGATTATGATCTTTGAAAACATGCCATTTTGAGTCAAATTTTGTTAATGTCAAAAATTTAACATAGAGGGGTAATGTGAAATTTTTTTGTGCTTAGAAAAACTAAAATTTTAACTGCAGGATGAGTTGCGGCAAAAAATTAGAATTCCATTAATATATAACATAACATACCTTATAGCTGTACTTTCGATATATTTTAACTCAAGTCGTGGTAAATTTCGTTTGGTGTACATTAATTCACTAATCATGCAATGCATGGTTTTCTTTGGCTATAAATGTTATTTTTACACTAAATCCAGTCGGACTTGTTTGATTGATGTCTTAGTTAACGTAAACAAGTGTGTTATTTTTTTATTATTTTGAACTGGCTGTCAGAAACAGAGAGTACTTTTTCGAGGTCGATAAGTCTTTTTGTATTTTTTTATATTTCTTATCATCTGCATACTATTTGTCGAATTCAAAAGTTGGTTTTAAAAATTTTTAAAAGTTTTGTAACACTACTGACCCAGGTTACGGGGGTATTAGGTACTCACAATGATGTTGAAACCAGCAACATACTTTATGTGCCTGTTTAAAGTCTCGAGCCTGGAGTCAAGTGAATGTCATTGTTTTTATGCTGAAATGTTACTAGCAATGTTTTACAGGAATTTGCTAAAATTGCTAAAATTAAAAAAAAAAACAGAAAATACGGAAAGTCTTCGAAAAGAAACGCACTTTGTAGTTGGCCCTTCCGTCGGGTTAGGCTTCCCATTTCGATTGTTTGGATTTGAGTGATTCTTTTGCTATAGTAGAATCTTTGACTTCCTACGTTTCGGTTCTAATGCTACTGATGAGAGGTTACTCCTTGAAATGCACATATAGCATATCTAAATTTTCCATATTTATTTAACATTTGGTAATTTTGTATTTTGACACCACTGGGTCGATACCTCTGCTGGTGGAACATTGGTCCCCGAGGGTATTCACCAGCCCAGTTGTCAGACTTGTCTGACATGAAATTTATCAAACAATGATTTACAGAATTTGCTGCATTTGATAAAATTTTAAAACACTGAAAATACGGAGAGGCCTCGAAAAGTACTGCATTTAGTATTTGTCCCTGCCGTCGGATTTGGCTTCCAATTTCGATTTGTTTGGATTTGAGTGCTTCTTTTGCTATAATTGAATCTTTGACTTTCAGAATTTTGATTATAATGCTACTGATGATAGGTTACTCCTTGAAATGTACATATAGCATACCTAAATTTTCCATATTTATTTAACATGGATAATTTTGTTTTTTGAAACCATTGGGTCGATACCTCTGCTGGTGGAACATTAGGCCCCGATGGTATTCACCAGCCCAGCTGTCAGACTTGTCTAATATGAAATTTATCAAACAATGTTTTACAGAAATTTACTGCATTTGCTAATATTCTAAAACAATGAAAATACGTTAAGGCCTCGAAAAGTAACGTACTAAGTAGTAGTCCCTGCCGTCGGATTAGGTTTCCAATTACAATTTGTTTGGATTTGAGTGCTCATGTTGCTTTTTTGAATCTTTGACTTCTTATGTTTCGGTTCTAATGCCATTGATGAGAGGTTATTCATTGAAATGTACATATAGCATACCTAACTTTTCATATCTATTAAACATTCGTAATTTTGTATATTTTTTATATTGTATACTTATCTGGTCGATATCTTTTTCATTTAAATATAATCACTTTTTGTATTTGTTTTTTAACAGCTTGAATTAGGGTCTGGCTATGTGTACATTATTGAAGGCCTCTAGGCAACATGTAGAGTTTTGTAATTTAAATATAATATGTTTTAGATGGTTGTCTCAGACAATCATACCACACCTCCATTTTTAACATCTGCAGATGAGTTAAGTCTTCATAAACTCATCAACGGTTTTTTAAAGTTTGTTTTAAGTCGTCTAATCAACCACTGTCCCAGATGACTTTGCGCTCATCACGTAACATACTTTATATGTCTGTCCCAAGCCAGGAACCTGTAGTAAAGTAGACGATGAATTTTTACCAATATATAATAAATCCTGAAATTCCCCGGAAACAGAAAGCGCACTCGAGAGCAACCCTCCTTGTTCGCGTGTTTTGACGTTGTAAAAAATGTATAATATTGTGATTGGTCTTGAATGCACTATGTTTTCAAAACCAAAAACTGTCATAGAATTTATTAGTTGTATCTCGTTCAAAGCAATTATTGTAAATCATAAGATTTTTGGCGTTAAAGCATGCAAGAAATACAATATGCCAAAATGTCTTTAAAAAATCATGCTTTTGTTGATGTCGTCTGTTGTATAACAAGGCGACAGACTGGAATCACTTCTGTCGTCTTGCGTCGTCCGCGACACTCCTCTACTTCATTACTTTTAACCAATCAACAGAATTGAACCAAACTTACACATTTTCTTCATTAACAAGTCTAGTATTGCACAATTGTTTTTCTAATTCAATATTCGACCTTTAAAGATATTTTTTAGACATCTGTGAAATTTCATAATGGTGAGTACCTAATTACACCCTATTTGCTCCTATCCCTTAACCACTTAATAGAATTCAACGTGATTAAACCATCTTGGCTCAACTCTTTGATATGTGAATATTACTTTGCTTTTTTTACTTGTTATTATTTTCATTAAAGATTGGTGGTTTTCATGTTTCCCCTTTCTTCTCGTCTGCTATCAAAGTTATTAGATATTTTTATATTTCCTTCTTTTCAATCACGAATAAGTTATCTTTCTGTTACGGCCCACTAGGCAAAGTTGTGAGAAAGACAAAATCGTAAGTTCTAAGATTACAGTTATATTTTACATTTAAAAACACTTTGAAATTATTATGATATTGTTAGCATAAAGAAACCTCATCGTACCTTTTCCTTTGTTTGTTATATAAATTGTTGACCAGAGTGACTATTTTGATAAAAAAATACCACTTGAGTATTCAATGATCTTATACCACTGTTTTAAAAATATCTTTAACGAATAAGTATATTCAAACAAACGACTTTGTTTATATAACCGAGCTTAATTTACAACGTTTCAATAGATGGTTGAATGTATTATCCCAAATGTAATCATATATTCTACAGTTGCATCCAAATTTTGGAAATTATATCGAGATATATTCACGAAGGAATTAAGTAAATATTTTTAAATATTTATGGTTAAGAATTGACTTGATAATTTGCAGGTGTCACTGTATACAACAAAACAACAAGTTGAGAAATATAATCATCGTATTATAAGAGTCAAAGGGACTTCCCTGGTAAAAATACGAAATATCAGAGGTTTAATTTTAGTTTGAGTACTCAAATGGGGTTTCGGTTAAATTAAAAATAATTTCCAATGTGAGTTTACGAATATCCACAATAATTTTAAAGAAAGTTTCCAGACATTATTAATCGGGTTTCTTTCGTTTTATAATTTTTTTCTGAAAATGAGACGAAAAAACATGAGTATGACTTAACGAAACTCTGGCCAATCACATTCAAAGGTAGATACTAAATGGGCCCTTATGTCAGAAAGCCTAACCTCTCTCGGTCTTCGACGATTTTCAAATATGCAGTAATTAAATAATATGTAGGGATCGTATGTAAATTAATTCGTCTCTTTTTGAAATATTTACTACGGATTGTGACATTAAATTATCATGCGAAAAATGAATATTGGTTCGTTATAAAAAATTTTATTTCATGTAAATTTATAATTTATAATATATAAATTTATAGCCATTACTTTAATTTGTTTTGGGATAAATTTATCCTGCAGATTAAACTGAATGGGGAAAAATATACCATACATAGGCTTATTTACAATTTTAAGCTAGGAAATATAATTTTATTTTTATTATTTGAACACTTGCCGATATCAATATGTAATTATACCGTTGCAAATTGCCATTTCGGCGACGCGATTGCAGAGCCAGTAAATCGGATATTTGCAGCAGTAAAATCCTAAGATTGACGTCGTAAAATTTCGTACTAGTTTTATCATTTGCAAAACTCCTTTTCGCCTGCGCTGTCGCATTGCCAATGTTCCAACGGTTGATCGTAATGATAGATTTTGCCAATGTCAGATTTAATCCCTGAAATGCTACAAAATGACAGTTTACAAGAGACAGTATTTACGCTTGAAAAATTTGGCCCCATTGTTGCAGATTTTTAAAATTTTACTTCACGTATACTTTTTATCATAAAAAAGTACAAAAATATAAAACTATAACAAAATAATAGAGTTATATGATTTTACACATGAATGACACTTATTTCACTGAATTCTTCTTTCTAATAGTCAACTTTCCCGAAACATACCTTTCTGCCTGTCCCAAGCCAGGAAGTCTGTAATCCAGAAGAAATCGGTGCTGTAATGTTTAAGTGTTACCTGTTTTTTTTGTATACTTTTGCGGAGAGTTGCTACATTTCAAAATCATCACATTTTTTTTTTGGGCCTCTTACAGTTTTCCTTATGGTGTGGAAATGTGTCGATCCAGAAAGGCTTAGAGCAACCTGTAGATCCCTACAATTTTTGTGTTTTGGGTGGTTGCCTTATTGTTAATCATACCACATTTCATTCAGTCTAGAAGCAAAAAAAAAAATAAATAAGGAATGAGAAATCATCTTTCTTGTCATATTTATTTTAGTTTTGATTTTACTTTGCGAAACAGAAACGTTTAAATAAAGAAAAGGGCAACTGCTTCTGTCCTGAATAGCTTTATTTTAAGTAAGTTCTCTTGCGTAAACGTTACGTATTTTGAATAGTCCGGCTTATATATCTCTAAAATATCGTGGAAGTTGGCCACAACTGGGATTAAAAACAGTAAGGGAATAAGTCTGCAACTGAAAAGGGAGGTGGGTTGCTACAACCTAACGATAACTATTTTCGACAAACCTGATGTAAATATTGTCATGAAAAAACAATTAACTGAATTTATCTCCTCACATGTCCAGTAAGTGAAACTTTTGTAGTAACCTTTTTCATCTGAACAGAAAGCTCAATCACTGTTACAGCAAATATATTTATGATCTGTTTTACTGAATTCCTAATAAATGTTTGTTTTTAGTTTAACATGTACATAATGTGTCACGTCACGTCTTTTTCATGCTCTCCCGATTGCCGTGTCTGTCTACTAGTCCCTTTCTGTCAAGCCCATCCTCATTCTTTGACTCCATCTTAAAGAAAAACTTCTCGAATAGTGCTATTTGAGACGATTTTTAGATTTTTGAATAGATTTTCGATAATTTAATCAAATCAAAACAATTATGACATCATTTTACTGTGTGCGTCCCGTACCCGATAAAATGAAATCTGGGAATATATGAATTGTTTAAAAATGTGCTTTGTGTCACCTATGTTATTGCATGCAGCGTCTGTTTCAAATATTTGTCAAACAAGTCTGTTAGATGATGTCGCCATGTCATCTGCCTCTTTTATTGACGTCATGTGTGAATAATTACACAAAAACATATTACTCTAGGAAAGTAAGAAAGTTAGATCAAATTATGCTAATACAATAAGTTATCTAGAAGCATAAATAATATTATTTTAAATTGATAAAATTACATAGCCCCGGAACGTAAATAGTGAAAAGCGTTGAAATCTAAAGATGACCAGGATATTGTGAAAGTTTGAATAATGACATATGCTGACGCATTCGTGTATTAAATTGAGAGTTTTGTCATTAACGGACGGACAGCAGTAAACTTTTATATGTCTTTCAACAACAGGCAAAAACTAAACCGATTAAATTGTCTGGCTTCAGGGGCAGACCTACAAACTGTGGATCAATAAGCAGGATTGATTGATCGATTGACTGCTGCTTTACGTCAAAATATTTTATGAATATTCAGGACGAGAACATGTTAATGAGTGGTGATGAATGAACCCTCATTTATACCAGACCACCACACGGAGTCGGATTTTCAACGTGTTAGCTTACGAAAGTAATAATTAGAGGAAGATATACCACTTTAACCCAACACAGGACCGACAAGTTATGCTCTTGCTCCTAAACACCCTGTGCTTAATTAGTGAAGCATCAAATGCCGATTTTTATGTTTCTGATTTGTCCGAATCTACACCAAGACTTTTGCGTCCGAGGCAAGTACGCTAACCATTACACAACGGAAACAGGGCCAAAAATTCTTAAAGACATCAAACATACGTAGTAATTAACAAATATGGAATTAAAAAAGGACCACAAATGATTTAATTACCTTTTTTCCAGAAGAAGGACCACAATATTGATTAAATACCTGTACTACAAACCTATAGTGAATAAGAATTCTAAATAAAAACAGCAGTATCACAAATCTTAAATGATAAAATTACCTTTGTCTAGGAATAGAAGCAGAAAACTAACTGATTAAAATATCTGGATATTGTAGCAGTAATACAGCTTTTGATAATTCTAGGTCCAGAAACAAAAGGTAACGGTAAAAAATTGTCTGTATCTAGAAACATGACAGCAAACCTTTAGTACTAGTAATTAAATACCTGGTTTCTAGAAAAAGAACCCAACATTACCTGAAGCAAGAATACAACTACATATTGCTATTAAATGTCGTTTATCATAGAACGGAACACAAATCTAAAGTAACTGATTTACCTAAGGAGCAGGACTAAAAGCAAGTAATAAATATAAGAATCAAATCTATAGTGTCTAATTACCCGAGTCTAGAACTAGTACCATAATCCACAGTGCATGCAGCCTACCTACAAAAAAAAACAGTAAAAATCGTACAAATTAATAGATTTAAAATATATTTTATTTATACCAAGTCTGTTTTAAAAATCACTTTAATAAAGCAAACAAGAGACGGAACTGTTGGCCTATGGGTCTATGAAGTTGATTTAAAATTACCGCTCCAGATCACTAAAGCCTATTACCTATGCAGCATGAGATCGCTCGTGACTATTAACGAAGAAAAATATAAAAACGATGAGTTCGCCTCACAAAGTTTGCGATAAGTTTTGTCAATCCTTTACTGTGGATCTTTTCATCACTGAATGCCTGAAGATATTACATAGACCTTTGTAATTCATACTTTGTGGATGGCGCTGTCTAATGGAAAATACAATACTCTCCCATGTTATATATAATAAAACTGACGGCTGAGAATATTGTTGACAGTGATGTTAATCCCCAAACGAACAAATAAAAAAAAAGAACAAGCAGAAATAGCAATTAAGAGAAAAAACAACAACATCCATTGGATTACAGGTTTCTGGCTATGGACAAGCACGTAAAGTATGTGAGACTTCAACGTCGCAAATAGGGAGAATTTACGACAGGAAATGAGAAATCGTCTCCCTTTTCATATATTTTAGTTTTCATTTAACATTGTAAAACAGAAAAATTTTTATATCTAGAAAAGGACAACAGCTGTTATTAGCTTTATTCAGAGTAAAATTGCTAGGATATATGGCAGTGACGTAAATGGTGAAGTCCGGTTTATTAACTGCAAAGATATATCGTCAAGATAACGGCAAAGTACTATTAACTCTTAATCTGTTAAGTAAAGTTTAGGAGGTTATTTGTTGAGTGTGGCAGTAAAATGGGATTCACAACAGTAAAGGAATAAGTCTGCAATAAATGGGTTCAGTTGGTAACAACAAGAAATCCTACAATTTGTCGATAAATTTAATTGCCAAACCTGATGTTAATTTTGTCAAAATGAAAAAAAAAATTGAAATTTCCATCTCCCTACAAGCCCGGTTATTTTTTCTTTTGAAGACAGGAAAATGACCATGCATGTTAAACATGCGTTAGAAAAATCATTTAAACATGCAGATTCTTAACCATGCGAAAAACATATGAATAATAACACATATATAAAACATGTATTTACCAACGCATGTACAGACCTTTGTTCGTATAACTTAACGAATCGTTCGTTCGTTCGTGTATCGTTAATCGTTCGTTCGTTTTCCCACGTACGCTTAGAGCGTTCGTTCATTCGTTTACAAACGAACGATTCATTCGTTCGTTCGTTTTCCAACGCACGATAGGTCGTTCGTTCGTTTACCTGCTTGTTAACTCACGAACGAACGAACGTTTTAATCTTGCGTGGGAAAACGAACAAACGAACGCTCTTATCGTGCGTGGGAAAAACGATCGAACGAAAGAAAAAACGATCATTGAAACGTATAGACCTATATTTCAATATTTTTTAAGTATCAAGTGTTTAAAAGAAGATTTTAAGTTATCGTGTTCAAGTAAAATAAATTGCAACTGTACATGTCAAATCTTATTTTTCGCATTAATTCATAGTACAGAATTGTTAAAGTTTTGAAAAGAGAAAACCCAAATATTGTTGAACTCACTAATTAAAAATGATCAAATATGCTACAAAATTTGCTATTTTGCGCATATCCTATGTTCAAACATACATAAAAACATGTACAACAAATTTGTTCAATTTTTCAGGTTTTTTTTTTGGGTAAAATTTGATGCAAGTAAAGTGTTTATGCAATTTTTCATTCAGAATTTATACTTCTAACTTTTATAAGAGAAGAATGTGCAATATGTATAATCCATATAATTTTGTGTTCGCAAAAAATAGTTTAGGAAATGCTTGGTATAAAATCATGTGACTAAAAATTTATGCTATTTTTCAATGAAATTTATATTTATATTTCTAACCCTGAGAGAAGAATACGCAATGTACAATCAGATTTTTTTTAGTTCGCGACAAGACAGTTTTTTCAAAATTTTCCAACATGTGGTATAAATTAATGCCACATGCGACTAAATAATGTATGATTTTTTCATTTAAAATTTTTACTTCTGACACAATCAGATTATTTTTTCGTCGGCGACAACACAATTTTCAAAATTTTGCAAATTTGTGGTGTAAAATCATGTGATTAAATAATTTATGTTATTTTTCATTCCAAAATTTATGATTCTGACCATAAAAGATGAATCCCCAATGTAGAAACTAGTTTATTTTTTTCGCAACCAAACAATTTTTCAAAATTTTCCAAATTTGTGGTATAAATTCATGCGGCTAAACAATTTATGCTACTTTTTCATTTAAAATTCATTCCCCTTGCCCTAGCAGATAAATACGCAATCCACAATCAGATTATTTTTGCCTTGTGACAACACAATTTTTCAAAATTTTACAAATTTGTGGTATAAATTTATGCGGCTAAACAATTTATGCTACTATTCATTTAAAATTCTTTCTCCTAGCCCTAACAGATAAATACGCAATCCACAATCAGATTAGTTTTGCTTCACGACAACACAATTTTTTAATATTTAACAAATTTGTGGTATAAAATCATGCGACTAAAATTTATGATACTTTTCATTTAAAATTTATGCCTTTGATCCTAGGAGATAAATACGCAATGTACAGTCAGATTCCAAATTTTCAAATTTCTAATAAAAATTTATTTGGCTGAAGAATTTATGCTATTTTCACTCAGTTTTTAATTTTCAAAATTTGCCTAATGAACTTGAGCAAAGAAAACCAAAATATAACTGTTTTTATGTAAATATAACACCCATCAATAAAAAATTACAAATTTTCTTACATTCAAATATCTTTTGTTCTAAGTCATACAAAATCCCAATAAAATGGACAAATTACGATAATATTAATATAACAAATACAGAGAGTCGTAATTATACCCTATGTAAAATGTTTTCTTATATATATAATCTTTATGATCCCGTTTGCACAAACCAGCAGAACACGATACTTTCATATTTATTTATTTTCAAAACCAAAGAAGGTTCGTTCGTTTTCCCACGCACGATAAGAGCGTTCGTTCGTTCGTTCGTTTCCCCACGCACGATAGGATCGTTTGTTCGTGCGTTTTTCGTTCGTTCGTTCGTTTATCGTTCGTACTATTTTGTTTTTCGTTCGTTCGTTCGTTCGTTCGTTTAGTAGTTAAGTTATACGAACGAAGGTCTGTAAATATGTACATGTGTTAAACATGTGTTATATACACATCTTTTTCATGCCATGCTTTCCTGCCTTTTGTTAAACCCTTAAAAACATATGTTTTACGCATGTTTTACATGACATAGAGCACGCATGTAAAACTTATGTAAAATGCATGGCTGACAATGCATGTTTCCCATGAGTGGTAATAAATATGCGTTTTCCATGCGTCCTATTACACATGTCAAACACATGGTAAAGACAGGCAAAATATGCGTGTCTCTATTAGCTATTCATCCGATCGCTGTTACGCCATTATATTTATGATCTGGTTTTCAATATCCATTGAATGAATAATGAAAATTTCTGTTTAAAAAGGTTATGGACAAGTTCAGTATAAATGGTGGATAAAAATATCGACAGTTTCAAACGGTTTACCAAAGGGCGTGTTTGAGATTAAACGATATATAAAGGGTTTTTAAGCAATTAAGGTAACAAATACATAGTTGAGACTTGTTCAGAAGTGGCCTTTAGTTCTACGGCGTCAGTAATGTTACTGTCTTAAAATTGATTAACAGTCACGTGCTAAGTTTGGAAAATAAAAAAATGGACATTTTCAGTCTTAAGATTTACGTCATACCACCACCGCACCACCGCATTGCTGGTTGCTTTGTAGGCTGGTACAAATCCAGGTCCCAAGTTTCGGACGTTTACTCTGAATTCGAGTTCTTGAAATTGGTTTTCTGCTTTATTCTTAGTTAGTTTCAAGGTGAGAGATAAAAATATCTACAATTGCTTGCATGTATTGAGAAAGCACTTGGAGATTTTTATTGGCACTCTTTTACACCGTAAATTATGCCACAGCACGAGTTGAATTTTAACTCGTAGTTCATTTTTAACACTAATACATAATATATCAACATCAGAAAGTAGTTAATTAACAAATTATCAATTTAAAGATATGATGTACAAATGTTTTTTAACATTCTACATTTAACTAGGAATATCCAAAGTCGTCTCAAGATGTCACGTCAAATATCGATCAGAACCGAAGTATTACTTAATTTCATGTTATTTCAAAGACTGCCAAACACTCACAAACATACATTTAATGAAACTCTGTTTGACAGAAGAAATTTATACAACATACAGACAATTCAATTACTTAATAAGATATGTAAAGCTTGAATGGTTTGTTAAAAAGACTGCTTGATAAAGTAAACTACCATTGTGAGAGGTGTTAATCAGGTAGCACTTTGAAACAATGATCAATTATTAAAAAAATATCTTGAGTATATGCTATTTAGATATATATCTTAATGGTAATGGCACGTTTGTTGTACACGTTTGACTTCACTAAGTAATTAATAAAGAGACCATTGAACTTGAATTAATGTGACACAAATGATACATTTATATTGTGTAAAAATGTACGCAAAAATGAGTTGAAAAATATAGAAGTCCATTATTCTATTCAATATATGCATGTGAAGCCATGTTTGTTCCGTCATTAAGATTTGCTTTACATGTTATAAAGAGTCTGACTTGGAACAAGATTGCATGTTAGAAATATAAGCGGTTGGGATATTTGACTACTTGACTCAACAGTATGCAACTAGACATATCGTTTCCCAATAAATCCTACAGATACGACCCAACAAACTTGATCCATAAATGAAATTGCTGAATGTTTACTAAGACAACGTTGCAGTAGTCTTGAGCGCCATAAATATCATTTTTATTGATAGAGGGTTGCAGCTGACTAGAACGCTACTGAGCCAAAGGTTTCACAGGGAAAGATTAGAGTCATCACTCCGGAAGTTTTTCGGTCGCCATCATGATTTGGTTGACCGGTACGAAATATCCA
>JAULBM010330704.1:0-13045 GCA_032357055.1 Geukensia granosissima
TTGACCCGGCCGAGGATCGAACCCACGACCTTCCGCACTCGAGGCGAGCACGCTAACCATTACACCACCGAGGCGGTCACATAACAAAGAACTCTAAGAGTTGGACGTTCACATTATACGATGAATGTGTAAACCAATTATTAAATACCTTAACATTTTATTGGCATTTTTATCTTAATAAGTTATACAAGACACATACAATAAATGCCAATACTAAAAACCCAAAATTACTGATAATGAAACGAAACTAAGTTTAAAAAACATCAGTTAACTTTACGTATCAACAGGTGTTTATTTATTTTTTAATGTGGTCACCAACTGAGACAATGCCCTTCTTTATTATCCATTGTGTAGCAAAAATAAAGATAAAAAGAAAAAGGCAACTGATGTACAATTTGTTTATCAGATATTTTTCTTGCTTTGATTTCAACATGAAATTTGGTCTTGGTTAAAGATCATATAGCATTAATGTAACACAGAAATGTGACTGTCTGAAATGTGAATGTTAACAGACTGTTAAAGTTACTCACTGACATTAAAAATACATAACAACTTAAGTAAATGACCGATGCTCTATAATTTTGGCTTATTTCCCCAGACGTTTTCAATGACGCGATATATATATATATCTAAATGTCTTAGTTCTTTGCAGTTACTTATCCCAATAGATTATTTAAGAACAAATATTTAAAACGACGTACCAATAACTGTATGTGCTTGTTTGTTTTTAGGTTTAAACTGTATAAAATGCTTTATCAGAGCACTGTAGCTGTACATGCCGTCATTTGCTACACTTAAAGTAGCCCAAACTTTATCAAGTTCCTGTTGGTTCATTGTTAATCCACATCTAGACATAAATATAAAAACTTTTAAAACCAGCAAACAAGCTAAACAAAGTAAAAGAATTCAAATATACCAAATTGGCAGACAGAAATCGTAAAGTCAGAAGTCGTTGTAGTCTCAACAGTGGGAATATATACTCATTGTCATTTGTGAAATGGATAATTCGTATCGGTGAACTAAATCCTGATGGGGACCGAGAAAAATCCGGAGTGATGACGATAATTTGAGAAACCCTTTGCTATATGCCTTTCTTGTCATATTTGTATTGTGAGTCATGATTGTCTTCCTAGTGCAACTGCCTAAAATCCAACGACAAATTCACATCTATTTTCTGTTACATTAAATGTCAAATTAATATCCCTCATACATCCCTCAAACATGTGCTTTGATAGGACTGATTATATAAATATCCATCATACATGTGCTTTGTTAGGACTGATTATATTAATATCCCTCATACATGTGTTTTGTTAGGAATGAATATATTTGTATTTTAGTTTCGACTTGCCGTGCTCTATAATATTTGGAATGTGAATGAAGGCGAATTAATTCCCTTCATAATTATGTCTTGTTCATGTTCTCGATATTGCATTGGATGTCGACTTGTCTAGTCCTTGGGTTTAGTTTCCTCTTTCTCTAACAGTGTTTTCACCAGGATTCGCGAAACTAAATATGCAAACAATCACTTTTGGTTATCAAACGGCAAAAGTTTCTAATAATCAACATAGAGAAGTTACACCTATTTGCAGTTTACATACTTGGTAACTTCTGCAATGTATTTGCCCTTTAATATATAGAATAAACATAATAACACAGATGAAACACTAACCATTGTTTTCGAGCCATTGTACAGGTACTAATAAACCCTGAGTAAATAACATGTTTAAAACTAACATAGTATTGTGTTTACTTATCAATATACCCAATTTACATTTTTGCCGTGCTGAATACATCGTTTTAAAAAGGTCAATTCTTTCTTTTGTTTGTGCTAATTTTTTGCAGTAGCTGTTATTTGTTCTCAATGATATGTAACTTACAATTTCACTAAAGCCCCAAACTGCCATTTACTCATACGACCCATCATCTTTCTATCCATTTGTTTGAAGTGCTGTAAGATAATTTATTCTTAGAGTCATTATTGTGGGTTCAGCATATCATCATTGTGGGTTCAGCATATCATCAGGGACGAATTACATTATATTTATACCCTATGTCAAGCTATGTTGAGGTGCGTGTTTGGGCTAATTAAATAATATGTGTGTTTCCGCGTTTGTACTTATTTATTTCGACTCTAAAAAATGCTCATCCTGCTTTTTCCGGACTCTCGCTCGCGACTCCTATCAGAAGAAAAACTTTAAAAAAAATTCCATTCACGTGCACATAAAAGCATTTTTACATGTTATTTTTATCCTAGTTAGTTTGGAAACTTATAACACAGCACTGACAATGTGTACTGGTAGTCTCGTGCTAGCACGTGCAAAGAGCCTCTTCCAGCAAACAAATGGCCAATTTTGCAATGTATAATCCCCGTAAAGAATTAAAAATTTAAAATACATCGTGATTGCTAAAAATTATAATTGCAAGTGTTATTTGTTTTATGTTTTATGTTTTATTTAACAAATGTTTTACTTAAACTGATTCAATTTGTATATTTTTATACTTTATTTGAACAAATCTTTTGTTTGCTCTGTCTATGATGTTGATGTTTTATAGTTTAATTTTAACTTTTAAGACTATTTTTTATTTGTAAATAATCCAAATTGACCATTTTAGTACTGAATATTTTATTTTGATTTCATTTTAGTAAATATTATGTATGTTCTCGCCACGATATGTCTGACATACTGCCGACGTGGCTTTAAACACCAATCAATTAATCAATCACTAATTGCAAGTGGTTTGGACTTTGTTAATCTACAAATTAAATGATATTTTACAGGAATTCGGTTAACAATTTTTCTTTCATAACCTTTTTATCCGTTCTTACAAACTCTGACATTGAGCATTAATGATTTGCATAAGTGAAATTAATGCCACAATTACTGTAAGAATGTTATTCAATTTATGACTAAAATTAGATATGCATCATAAACAATCAAATGGCATAAAATTGGATCATGGCAATCAATATTTATTAACCAATATAAAATAATTGAAAGTTCGGCGACTTTAACTATTGGTTAAAATAAGAATAAGCATACAGTAAAGATGAATATTGTTTTCATGTGTTGAAAAATCCTTGAATAAAACCCACAAAAGGTTCATGATTTTAAGGTAATTATAAAGTAATTGTATTGTATGTCTAAGTCACGAAAACATTCATAAACAATCACAAAGATAGTTTGATTCACCAATTTATATAGGTTACCATCCATAAATTAAGAATCAGACAGCCCAATACACCTTAGGAAAAAGCCAACTGCATTGTAAAATGCTGTTTTGTGGTATAATTAAAATTGAATTACAATAACTTTATGACTATATATTTCACTATACATTCATTCACAGTTATCTTTTAAGTGCAAAGTGGTCACACAATAATTCTCCCAAAAAGTTTTCCCGTAAAACATTATTTGTGTTTATAAGAAACGTGACCAGAAGTTTCTGCATCGTAGATTGAGCCAACTATCAAGAGTAATCTTAAACATTATAACAGACTATTTTCAGTCGTGCATGTATGTTCGGTTGCCAATATAAAAATCCCAAACATTAAACGTAACGATAGAATATCAAGATAAATGCAAGCATACCTTATCAAACGTATGAAATTTATTCTTGAACAATTCTTCTAGCAGTCGCTGGAGCTGTAAATTATTATAATACAAAATTACCATTGTTGAATAATATGGAGAATTTTAGCATGATGTATGTAAATATCAAGGAGTAACCTCTCATCAGTAGCATAAGAACCAAAACATAGGAAGTCAAAGATCCAAACATAGCAAAAGAAGCACTCAAATAATTCCCTATAGAATACTCGTGCGAGAGATCCCAAGTGCATATTGAAATGAAATAAGACAAACAAGCAAACTTAAAGGTAAATAGAGAGAAAAAAGAAAAGGACTAGACAAGCTCCATTACAAAACAGGAGTAGGATTAAATGCTCCGGAAGGGTAAGCATTGAAATGTCTAGCGCGCGACACCCTTCGTTATAAAAAGTATAACAACGAAATGCCACACTCGAATTGTCGTAGGTAAATATCAAAATAAATTATTACATTTATTGAAATAAATTTTCTACATGAAAGAACTATAAAAGATTGAATATATCTTCTCATCAACCAGAACAAAATATGCAAATAATCATCAATTTATAAGTAAATAAAAAAGATTATACATCTTGATGTAGTAAGTATATTTTCATTATTTACTTCAATATTCAAGATAGTTTATATACTTTCACTTGAAGACTCCTACCTCTACAATGGTTCTGTTGCCTGATCCGTCTAGTTTGGGTTTTGCAGGTTCCCGGGGTGTAATAGTTGTTTTAGCTTTCTCCTTCAGGAAGTCTACAGCTGGCGGTGTTGGAATCTCGGACCTCACAATTTTTACTACGTCCACTCCGCCTTCCTGTTTCTTGTTCCATGAACCAGGCCTATAATATTTATATGTTATATTAGTATAGAACGAAGCTTACCATTATAAAGAAACGAATCTATTAAAAACAAAGTAAATTCGTTGCTCTTATTCTATCGCTCTTTTTGTTTCATTAATGTAATAGTTTCAGGCCTTATATTAAAATATAAATAATATTTATTATTCAATATCTATGGTAATAAATTGTTTTGTCTTTGGTGCAGTATTCAGATAATCGTCACAGATTGTAAGAGGCGTGATTCAGCGTTTTGAGGAATATTTCATACATCACGAGTACACAATTATTATTTCATAAAAACAAATATATTAACGACGCTTCAGAAATGGGTATTAAAAATTCATGAATAACATTTATGGTCAGCCGGAAAATAATTTTAATGCTTTGAACAAGATAAAACAAAGGATAAAACATCTGACAAAAATATTAAATCATGTCCTTTACCCTCACTAAACAGGATAATTTTAATATTATAATTTCTGGTGTGTATTCGCTCAACCCACAATAAAAAAATCGACAACGTTATCTAAGCTAATGTTTCAGATTACAAACTCAAACAAACAGTGCAAAGTCCACCTTTCATAACAAAATCATGAACTTATATTTAACATAAGCTACAGGAACTCATATATTATCCTTTTACAAGAACCATTTCCCGATTTTTACCTCTCTCTGGACACTTTTCTATATGAAATAAAATAGAAAAAGATGATTGATTGCTATATGTATAATTCTATTAAGTCATAATTTAAAATCTTCTTTAAGACAACTGTTTCTAACGTACCCTGAAAATCTGTCCCAAGCCACAAACACTGGATGATGCTATATCGTTACTCGTTTTACATTGCAATTTGTCCCATTAATATGTCTTTTTAATTGACCCATTATTTGTAAGTTCATCATGTTTAGGGCCTTTGCAGCGTGAAATGATAGTTTGGATCTTTAAGGTCACTTGCAGATATGTGCAACTAAAACCTTTTGGAGACAATCGTATTATATCTCATATTTATTTACAATACAAAAAACAAGTTTAAAACTTTAATTTTTTAATTACTGATACGATTTTCCTTTTGCAATGCTGATACATATATTTTGTTTACTTACATGACATCGAAAAGTTGAAGGAATTTATTGTAAGGTATAAGACCATCTTTATCTTGTCCGACATCCGCTTTAAGCTGGTCCCATTGTTTCTCTGACATGGAATAACCAAGTCTTTTCTCTAAGGCACTGCGGAACTCGTGTGGTGTTATCACACCTAAACCATATTTATCACATGACCTACAGACAATCAATATAGAAAAATGAACGAGAGAGAGAGAGAGAGAGAGAGAGAGAGAGAGAGAGTTCAATTAAAATTATAAATAAATAGTAAAATTTAAATAATTCTTATGTTTTTGGTACTATTCTGTTACTGAAAATTGTTTATTAAATAGTTAATTGAACTAGAAATTATAAGTATTTTTATTTCATTCTTAAATTTAAAATGAACTGTAAGTTGCCAAATATTAGATGCTTTAGTGTTTCATAACTGAACTACAAAATCAAAGGGTTCTCAGAAGTTAACGTTCATTATATTATTATGTCTTGTTTAATGTAATGACCTTACTTCAAGAAACTAATTAATTTTAAAAAGTCTCCATGGAAATAATCGACAAGTTTCGCTTCCATTTCCTCTGCTTTTAAATTGCTGTTTGGCAGTGGTTGCGAGTCATGTTGAAACCTTTAAATCGAAAATAATACAATAGTGTTAAATAATGATACATAGGAGAGCATTATATTTTTATTCATATATGGCAAAATTTAAGCTCTGCACTATGATTGGAGTTTGACCATTGATGAAGGTCTTGGAGACTCCTTTTGATTCAACAATATTCACCTGTATCTTACAGTGGCAGAAAATAACTGTTACAAAACTAGAAACTTATTGTACGACAAATATGCAATGAAGGACATATCGTGTAGAAATTGTACAATCTTAAACAGTAAAAATATATGTGTATTGTTGTATAGTACACCTACCTCATATTTAATTCTATTTTGACTGTCGTTAAATATGTAATTTTCGCATTCCGTCCATGTCGCGCTACAGATTTACAAGTGACAGAAAAATTTAATGGATTGATAATCAAACTTCTCCTTGCCAATTCAATTCCTTTTGTACACATTGTTAAAAATTAATTAGATCTTTTCTCCTGTGAACTCAACGTTTATCTTCCATGATATTTTTTCACTAAGTTTTTGTTATTGGTAGAATATTTCAATCTAACACCCATAGCTTTCACTATAGTGAAGTAAAATTTACAGACATCATCTGTTTTATCGGAAAATGAACGGTTTCCATTACAACATCTGACATGTTATGACAACATCAGTAGTACATATATTTTCAACATGTGTCATTAAGGTAAGAATCAATACTCTTTTACAGAGGAGTCTGAATAATAAATAGGTTATTCTGATTTAAGAGTGGATTTTCTAAGGTTTGATTTATAAAAAAACATTGCTGTTTTAGTGATATAAATGATATTTCTGGTTACAACGATCAGTTGCCATTATTTTTTCAACCACAGATGAGTAATCTACACCATATACCATTGCCATCTGTGTTATACCTTAAGGTCTTTTACGACTTCTTGTTGATATTTATCTATTGCTAAAAACCGAATGATAGCGTGAAGTCGTTAAATAACGTGTGTTTCTATTTTTTTTAAAGAAAGAACAAGGAATATATACACGAAAGACGCATCTTATATACGTTTAGAATATTCTGAAGGCAAACTGGAATTTACCGCAACAAATATACTAAAGGCTGTTAATGAATGAACGTGTAGTTGCTGAGTAAATCAAAACAGGCTGTTCGCTTTCTCCGCCTGGAGATTGTGATCCATTTTAACCTTTTCTTTTACCCTGAAATGACTCATAATGGACTGGAAAATGGACAATGCGATGGGTTTCTTTAAAGGCAGGAGCTGCCTACCCTTCCGGACCACCCGAGTTAACCCCTGGTTTTTTTGTTGGGTCCGCATTTTCATAATTGTTTGGAGATTGCAGTGTACGTCCCATTTTGTCTAGCCTTTCGGTTTTCTTTCACTTCATCCACGTCTCCCAAAACAAATGTGATAATAAAGACATAATTTGACGGTAAATGTTATCAACTTTACCCGCATCCAATACTGCAATAAGTTTTGTAAAAAATCTCAACACATTCTTCTCTGACAATTTTCATGAACGAACAATGTACTGATCGATTAAAATTATTTACATTTTTCCAATCTTTCACTGAAATGTTGGAACTTTAGTTAAATGATTCATAGGTCCAACAGCTTTTAAACATATGAATATTTTGAAAATTAACATATTAAAAGCAAAATTAGTGATAACATTAAAAGCTTTTCTAGCGAGTACTACAAGTTCATGCAACTAAACTAGACACTACAGAGATTACAAGCTGCCAAAAGATAGATATATCTTGCTACAGTTATACATTAGCACTAAAATCAAGCCTAAATTAATGTTTTGAAAGAAAGGTCAACCGCTCTGTAAACGAGTTTTCACTTGTACACAGCATCTTCGAAGCAATTCAGCTTAAAAAGCAATATTTAAATCAATCTCTACATAGTCGATCAATAGTCTCATTGGTAGCAAGCATATTAAAAAGCCAGAGACAATGCTGCGAATCAAATAAGAATCGATTTAAGCTTTTTTATGCAAACTTGAAAAACTAAAATAACGTACCACTGCATGTCATTAGAATAACGAAAAATAGTATTTATCCGTTCATAATGAATGCAAATTTTACACATAAATGGACCTTTTCAGAAATGCAACGGAATTCTGGGAACGTCATTGTTCATTTGCCAAGACGTCATTTACGAGGACGCTGAGATTTCGCAATGGAAAGAAGACGAAAGTTGAATTTCTGAATCGGTCCATTGAAAAAGAAACGATGGTGAAATGGTATGAATGGTGAGGATTCCACACTACTTACATGTGGGACTGGTTTGTGACTATTCTGTTTGTAATACTGTTTTCTGACTTGCTCTGATACTTGTACAAGAACTCTTTGTAGTTGAGTTGACCCCTTATTGATCTAATACTGGCCCTACATAAGCACAGAAAGGGAGAAATTTTATTACAGGTCAGTAGTGTAGTATGTTTTAGTCACAGTGATGTACTTGTATAATGCTATAGATTTGATGTCTTTCAAGTATAGAAATGTTGCATACATTTCTGTTCGAGACATTCATAGACAGATACAAGTAGAACACCTAAGGAGCAGAGCCTCATCCTGCATTATAGAATAAAGTAACTCCTATTTCAATGTGCTAAACATGTCTTTAAAATATGGACTCAGGACTCTGCTCCGAAGATTATAATTTTGCAACAGCGTAAAGGAATATCTATTTCAAATGATTCCTTATATGTCACAAAATCACGTCGCACTCTATGGTAACCATCGATTCTATTTGTTGTAAATATATTTAAGCGTCCCCGTTATTTCTTAGTGCTATGTCGTAAGGGAAGATTTTCGCAAACATGAACGAGTCTCGTATGTATTATAATTGGATCAAAATACTTTTCACAATATAACATACATTTTCAATTTTTGTCTTAACATATGTTCAATATAACATATACATTTTCAATTTTTGTCTTAACATATGTTGAAGTACTACAGTTAAGTCTATGACCAAAATTGGTTTACATTTGATTTAAGCTGAGACTTCATTCAAGAATAGAAATATTGCAAAAGTCTCCCCTACAAAGAGGAAGAAAGGAAGATAAATGGAGATTGATACAGGTGGTTACGTGCAGTTTAGTACCTGATATCAACCGTACTGACTGACTTGTTGGTCGTTTTTGTCTCGACACTTATTGAAGTGTTTCCTACACTAAAACATCGTTTGTCCTGATCGACAGTTTTCTCTGATAATCTCTCCGATACACTACTAAAACACCTACTACCAATAATAGCACTTGAAGACTGTAGATTTTCCTTTCTCTCTCGTATAGCCTTGGCCATTTTATTAAAGCTCGAGTTGCCAAAATGGGCAGTTTGTTTTCGTTCAGTAACATTTTTCTCTCCAGATTTTGTAGATTGTCTATTGATTTTAGTATTTCCAAAATTTACATTTGAAGTTAGATCTTCTGTTTCGGCCCATGCCATCTTCCTGGTTTGTCTGTTTACTCCAGCTTTTCCGATAGAAACATTTGTTTCTTTTTCCGTCACCTTTTCCACAGATGATTTGTCTATATTCTTACTTGAATTTATTCTTCCAGCAAATATGCTTTTAAATGTTTTGCTAACAGTTTTGTCATTTAGTTGTTTTGATAGTTTTTCGACGCTAAAAATTGCCAAACAAAATATTGTTCTGTTGTAATTATATAAGTGTTGTAACAAATAATTTTATTTATGTAAATTTTCAATAATCATTATAATAATAAAATATCATTATTCATTTTTATTGGTTCTTTCCTAAAAATTCGCTAAGACTCGGTCCTCACCTTGATTTTATAAGCAATACAAATTATTGTACACAAACAATTTAACCAATCATAGAATAAAATTAGATTAAACACATGGCTCTCAATTATTCAACTAGCAATCAAGTTTGCTCTGCAGTGTGTTTCTTTCTTTCTTATGTTTTGCTAAAATTCTAAAACACTGAAAATACGGAAAGGCCTCGAACAGTAAAGCACTTAGTAGTTGTCCCTGCCGTCGGATTTGGCTTCCCATTTGTTGGATTTGAGTTATTCGTTCGCTAAATTTGAATCTTTGACTTTCTATGTTTTGGTTCTAATGCTACTGATGAGAGGTTGAAATGTAAATATAACATACCTAAATTTTCCACATTTTATTTAACATTGGTAATTTTGTATTTTTCAGTAAACTCTTGAAAAGTTGAAACATTTCTGTCCTGTTGAATTTATGGCGAAAATAAAATGTTTGCTTGTGCTTGATTTCAATTAAGAAAGAGTATTGTGTACTATGAAATGTCAAGATACAATGTAAAATTTTACAGGGAAGATGTCTCACTCACTATAGTTTTCTGAAAAAAAGATGTTATGATTTTTAAATTATCTTACATTAGTATTTCTCAGTTCAACAACTGTGATATTATGAGAACATTTACTTCCAAGCTTTGAAAAATATTATCACTTTTATTTTTGTACACCTTTAATTTTTTATTGTAGTCTAGCCACACTAATGTTAATATTTCACATACCTAGAAAGGAAATTGTCCAAATCTGTTATGGAAATATTAAAACCAAACTCCTGAAGGACACGTCTGAAATCCACTCTGGATATATAACCATCATTAAGATAATCAAATAACTCAAATGCTGTTAACATAGCATTGTATGCCTCTTCAAACTGTAAATATATAATAACAGTATCTACACAATGATAAAACAGAAACATTTCTAATATGCATAGTATCTAAAAGTTTATAAAACGCAATTTTAATGTATTTTTAATTTAAGGTGAAAGAAAAAAAGATACCAAAGGGGGCAGATAGAAATAATTAAATCAGAGCACAGACACGACCGTGGCCAACTCCTCCTTCATTTATAATTTATGGCGTAAATATTTATTATTGCATATAATGGTTGCAAAAAATGTATAGTAGACGCGCAAGGAGCTTTCAGAATATTTATTTTGGAACAAGGGATCCACAAAGATTTTCTTTTCAGCCACGTGACGTGAATTCCTTCCCATTTCTAAATTCGCATATTTCGCATAACGCATTATTTTACTTTGAGTCGTAACAGTCTACATGTAAGCTTCTTCAAAATATCTCTGCAGATAAGCTTCCGTGTGTCCAGGTCAACACTATAATGTCCACAGTATATCAAATGTAATATTTTTACAAATGTACTTTTCGAAAATACTCTTTTTCATTAATCATCTGCCGCAACTCTTTTATAAATAATAACTCTTATTCATAGTATTTTAGAAAGGTGACAAACTCATACATGTTTTGTTTTTGTTTTGTTTTAATTTGTAATAAAATGGTTGCATATATAATGTTAATATGTGTGAAATATAGCTTCAGAATTTGAGTTTTTGGTAAAAAAAATTCTTATATCAGGCATGTGACTTGGAATTCCTTCTACATTTTGAATTGAGGTTTTTAATTTTGGTTTTTAATATAATTCATATCTCGGGTATATGACATGGAATCCCTTCTACATTTTGAATTGAGGTTTTTAATTTTGTTGCTGAATTGTTAAATATATCATCCAGATGTGGTGAAGTGCTCATAATTTTAAGCTTGGTTCTGTGATATGAACAAAGGCAAGAAAGATCTCAGGCAATGGTTGCTTTTCATATACCTAGTCCATCATATATTTCTAAAGTCTAGGGGTTGGGGCAGGGTAATGACAATTGCCTGGAAATATTTAAATCACTTTTTGCAATTGCAAAAAACATGTTCCACATTGTCATATGGACTAGACATTGGTGTACACGTGTGGGGGTGGAGTCGTATGGACTAGACCTAGGTTTGTACTATGTGGGGGTTGAGAGATAGCTGTTGTTTTCGACAACACGTCGTCTAGTTACATGTATATATAAATTTGTGTTTTAGTGCGTTGTACTAAGTATAAAACCATGTGTGATAAGTACATGTATTAATATTAAAATTAAAAGATATGGAGTGTCAGAAAGACTGCACTTTAACCATGAGAAAAACAGTGCATTTACAATTGCACCTTAAGATTTGTAAATTCCTCTGTTTTTCCTTGTGGTTGGAGTACAGTCTCTCTATATTTCATGATAAGGTGATGTCGAATCTGGTCCTTTACCAAGTTGATAATATATACGAAAAGTTTCACTTCAGGCTTTGTTATATACTTTCTATTTCATTGCATAGACCTTTTTAATTTAAAATAATATCCACCTGTTAGGGAACAAAAAGTTTTGTTTATGGAAAATGATGTTGATGATTTGATTTATGTCCTAAAAAATGCTAAAATGATTATCCATCAACTCACCCTGTAATGTAAGCAATCTATTATATTATCCAATTTGGGAGGTTTTTTTCTTTGCTGAGTAACCTTGACAGATTTGACCTGAGAAGAATCTTTCTCTGTCACAGTTGTCTTCTCTTTGTCTGTCGTTTGAATCTCACCAATCTCAGTTTGTTGTGTTGTTTTTGATTCCACCTTCTCCTCCTGTACTGAAGTATTACTGGTTTTTACATCCTGTTGGATTCTTTCTGTAATGTCCTGAGATTTATACATAAAATTATCTGACTTTGGTCTTGGAGGTTGTCTTTCAGGTGTTTGGGTATGTGATCTATGGAATGTTTTTGGTCTAGGATGGAGGTCAACACCAATTTTTCGTAAAAATGGTATTGTTCTAATTCCGCCAGTTCCTTCCGAATCATACCTGTAAATAAATATAATTTATTTTACAGATCTATTTATTTTACTTGTTAACGTATTTTCATAGTTTCTTCATAACATCAGGGTATATAGTTACAAAGAAGTAACTATGCACCTTTTTGATATTTAATATATTTAAAAAACAGAGGTAAAACGTGTCCTGGTGGACACAGATGCCCCCGCTCGGCAAACAGGAAGTAGATGGACGACAGA
>JAULBM010330715.1:0-13044 GCA_032357055.1 Geukensia granosissima
AGAGCAGCAGTCAATAGAACTGATATGAGATGAAAACAGTCGGCTAATAAACTTGTGAAGTAATGAAATACACAGTATGGGTACTCTAAATCAACGAAAAGTTTAGTATTTTTGACAGAAATATTTACATCCTTCCTAATAAAATCATCATCTTTTGGTACGGAAATTTGTAAATGGAAATTATCATCGGTGTCCATTCTTCCAATCTCCCGATAATAATTAAAAAACAACGGCTCGAATCCATATATACACAGCGCTGTTAAACCGTCTGCTATTGCTAATCCTTGCATCAGAATTATCGATGGCGTTCTGAGTTTTTTATCCAAAAGTGCAAAAAATATAAAAACGTTCAGCAGAATGGCGAAATAAGATATAACTGGACCTGCCACTCCGTTTAGCCAAAACGGAATCCTCGGGTAAACTATGAAAAACATCTTCAAATTTTATCAAAGTTAACTGAAATAATCATTACACGTTACTTTTCACTTTCTATGAGATCTATATTAACGTTAGTCACCAGTAATAACTTTTTAAATACTTAAAAGATCAATATGACATATGTCCGGAACAAATTGAGATAATTTGTATAGTACTTTGTTCTTTCTACGTATGACGGCATTTCACGCTGCTAATGAATTTCTGTTTTGCCATTGACACATTTTGTTAGAAACTAAAAAAATGCAATAAATTAGTTTTCCTCGCGATACAGCAATTTGTGGTATTGTCTCTTTTTTATCAATGCAACGAAAAAGACACAAAGATTGAAAGCGATGCATTAAACTTTTTAGAATGCTATTCGTATATCTGATCTATCTTTTGATAAAAAGATTTGTGAATTTAGAATTTAATCATTTCTCCTCTACGAGTTTTTTTATGATCGTTTTCCTTTCAAAGACTTTTAATTCATCATCTATCAAAATCGTCATAGCGTGATTAATAATCATATCTAACGAATCTTAACAAAAAGAGATGGCACCACCGTAGCAACAAAACATGTGCTAGAACAGTAGCTAAATTATATTCTTACATTCGCGTTAAGTTGTTAATAACCCTACTTTAATTTTAAAAGTCCTCTGCTGTAATATGTCGGTTGTGTTTCTCTATGAAATGACTATGGTATTTGTGGTAAGAACTCTTATTTCATATATTTAACGATAATTAAATAACAAAGTATGATTATGTCATTATGTAATTATTATTCACATTTTCTGTGCAATTAAGTTTTTGCAAATCTGGATTTGTTTTATGACATTATGTAAATTATCGTAAACTACCTTAAATCATGGTTGTACCTATTGAAAATAGTTTTTAGTGTGGACTTTTTTACATAACCATCAAGCCACAGATCCTGTTCTATAACATGATCTGTCTAAATACAAGTAAAGCAATGTTGCATATGCATGGGAAAATTTGATATGCTATATGACCATTTCAAGGAGTAACTTCTAATCAGAAGCATTAGAACATAGGATAACTTAGGGATGGATATAACCAATGACATATATATGTGTATATATGTCTCTGATATAACAAAGGGATAGATAATTCTTAAACCAAATTTAGTTAATCTTGTTGTATGAA
This sequence comes from Geukensia granosissima, assembly GCA_032357055.1. Taxonomy (NCBI): domain Eukaryota; kingdom Metazoa; phylum Mollusca; class Bivalvia; order Mytilida; family Mytilidae; genus Geukensia; species Geukensia granosissima. The sequence goes on from JAULBM010330715.1 coordinate 1,582, forward strand.
AAGAATCAAGATTTTAACTTGTCTGACATGAAATTTATCAACGTTTTACATACGTTTTACATAAATTTGCTGCACTTGTTAAAATTCTAATACACTGCAAACACGAAAAGGCCTCTAAAAGTGCACTTAGTAGTTGTCCCTGCTGTCGGATTTGGCTACCCATTTCGATTGTTTTTGGAATTTCATTGTTATTATCAGTAACAAGTAATTTCATGTTATTATCAGTAACAAGATAATTTCAGAAACACAATCTCATGAAATATAGATATATGCATGTCCAGTAATAAATTCAGTATTAGCTTTCACCTCGAAATATTTTTAACTTGTATTTTTGATCAGTTTAAAACATGCTGCCTTTAATGGAAGGAGAAATAAGAATTTGGAACACAACCTAGTAAATTTAAAGACTTTTTCAAAATTAATTTATCATTTTATAATGATTTTTATATAATTTTATATACTTATGACTTACAGAACAAGTTTCAAGAGGATTTGGATGAGAAATTTTTGAAAAATATTAATTTGAATTAAATGTGGTTCAATTAGCGTGCTTCTCAAAGATTTTTATTGTATGTTTAAAAAAATTAAAAACAATAAAAAATAAAAAAAAAAACATTTACTTGTCATACAGTACATGGGGAGATGGAACATTTTCTAGTGTATTGTAGAACATTCTCCATAAGTGGGATTCCAAGTCAAAATGTCATGTTTTTAATGTGACACAAGAACTTCGTTTATAGATTAAGGGACTGCATATGTAGAAATCAAGCAGATACTATATGTGTCGCACATTCTTAACTCCATTTTTTTCATATTTTATGTTTAACGCATATGTACGTAAGAAAGAATAGGGATTTTTCTGTATCAAAAGTAGTTATTTATGAATATAATTTAAAAAAAAAACACAAAAAATCAACTAAATTTTGTACAGATAAAACAGCTATTTTCGTTTATATAAAAGTTTTCAGTGCATTTCATCAAATATAAGTAAATTACGAACAAACATTCATTTTTAAAGCAGGAGTTTGTGATCTCTAATTGATAGATTTTGTAAAAAATTAAATTTAGAGTATCCTATTCACTGTCTGGGTTCCCCAAGAACAGCATCCTAAATGTTGAACTATGTACTTTGGTATAAATAATAAATATAGTTATAGCTCTATGTAATTTTATTGGAAGACCAATTGATTAGTTACGTAATTTTGTTATTGGCCCAATGACCTTCTCTATGATCTTGTTGTGCTTTTTTATATAGAAGGAACATGACCCTACAACCATGATTCTTGAAAATATTAAGCAAGTGGTCATGTGACATTGATAAAAATGTTGCCAATAAATAGATCAATTAAATGATTGTTGCTTAATGCCCAGGAGATCTAATTTATGCATAATCAGGAGGGGAACAAGTAATCAAACAATAAATCATAAATGGGTTGGACTAGGATCAGGCTAGGGTAAATTTCTAGGTAGAAGCTCTAAAATAAGCTAAAGCAACTGGCTACCAATGGCACACTCATTACGAGCCACTGTAAAGGGATATTTAGCACGTTCAGAGCATGACATTCTGCCAATATTGGAAACGAAAAGAAAGTTCCAGTCAGAGACAGGCTTAGAATTTAGAATACATTCATCCCAACAAACAGCTGTCCCTTTAGATGGTGTGTCGCCCTGGCTGAGAAACCCGGCACCTTTTTAAACAAGGTTTTACAGAGGTTTGTTGGAATTCTAAAGCACTGAAAAAAAGGCCTCCAGAGTGTTGCACTGAGTAGTTGTCCCTGCCGTCGGATTTGGCTTCCCGTTTCCATTTGTTTAGATTTGCGTGTGTTTGTTACGTTGTTTGGTTCTTGGACTTCCTAAGTTTTGATTCTAATGCTATTGGTGAGAGGTTACTGCTTGAAATGTATATTTAGCATTCGAAAATTTTCCATATTTATTCAACATTGGTTTTGGTATTTTGAAACCACTGGGTCGATGCCTCTGCTGGTGGACCAGGAGTCCCCGAGGGTATTCACCACCTCAGTTTTCAGACAATGTTTTACAGAGGTTTGCTGCATTTGTTGGAATTCTAACGCACGGATAGGCCTCGAGAGGTGTTGCACTGAGTAGTTTTCCCTGGCGTTGGATTTGGCTTCCCGTTTCGGTTTGTTTGGATTTGAGTGCTTCTTTTGCTGTGTTTCGATCTTGATCTTCCTAAATTTTAATTCTATGCTACTGGTTAGAGGTAACTCCTTGAAATGTGTATGTAACATACGAAAATTCTCCATATATATTCAACAATTATATTTTTGTATTCTAAACCCAGGCTACTCTCATGATGGTTGAGTATTCATACATCCCACCAAACCAAAAGACACCCCCTTAGCAAGGGTTCACTGTTAGAGGAGAAACTGAACAGCCTCTTTCTTTACTCTGGCTTCAATGGACCCTTTAAGTGTTTCATTTAAAATTTTTCATCTGTATCACAGCTCGACCCAATGATACTGATGATTATTCCAGTCTCAACCTTCAATGGTCGTTATTCTATTTTGACTTGTCATTTTACATACTAGATTTGGTTGTATTGTTTCAAATTTCCCAGTATAGCTCATTTCCGTTCCGTAGACTGCACTCCCATGATCTCAGCAACGGGTGATCTGCCATGGCAGTTTAACTCCACCCCTAATATGGAAATGAGCTAGGGTTTCACTGCACGTCTGGAAGTAAACATTTAAATGACGTCATAGGAGTGGTTTATCCGACATGAGAAGAATCCCTTGTTACCCGTGGCAGTCTTCGACTGACAACTGGAAGTCAGAAGACTTTGCTGTGGAGATTGGAATAATTAATACATCTGTCAAACAGATGTTTCACACATTTTCAGTTTAATGGACAAAATAAAAACATTCAAAATAGCAGTTCTGCATGCAAAATTTGTCTAAAAACTGAAAATTATATGGTGATTACATTGACTTTTAGATATTATGTTCCACATAGGAGTAACTCAAGCATAGCTTGTTAAAATCCGAGATATGAATTTGTAGTCCATAGATTGGTAAATTTTAGAAGACTTCTCTTGAGCTATAATTTCAAAACTTATTTTTCTTTTGCCAATGTAAAACATTCTTATTGAAATAAATCTTCCAAATTGAATGGGATCCAGAAACGTCAACTCCATAAAAGAATTACAGACATTTTCAAGAGGAAGCAAAAACAACCTAAAGGGCCAGGCAAAAGAGGAAAGTGTATAGAGGCGGCAACCTCAGGAAACAAACAAGATGGAAAATGACACATATACATAAAAAACTAAAAACAAACATACAACTATGAAAAATGCAGACCCCAAACTGGGGGTAAACTCAAGTGGTCCAAATGGGTTCGCAGTTCCTGCCTCTTTATAAACACCCATCCACCTGTGCATATCCCAATCTGGTATTTGTCATTTCAGGCTAAAGTGGAAGATTTTCCTGGGATAAGAACTTCCAGGAAGTAAAAGCAAACGGACAGCTTTGGTATACTCCGGATTATATATTTGTTAACAATAAAATTTCTCTGCTTTTGCTGCAGGCTTTAACCTTTCCTAGTGTCAATGGCTAAAGCAATTTACCAATCTGGCAAATCCAGCTGATCAATTTAATTTGAGCTGTTGGATTGCCAAACTGATGGGTTGTTAGTTAATCAGTGAGATATAACTTTCTTAACTCAGCATTATGCCAAATGGGATGTGATTTAAAACTTGGTTGTACTACCTAGTACATATAATTTTAAAGGGTTGATGGTAAAATAACAGCAACTCGCTGCATTGCATAAGGGAAACATGGCATGAATTACTGAATATAGAAGTAACTTTATTCTGTTTCTTGGGAAAACAACATTAAAAGCTTAAATTGTTAGAAAAATGAAAAAATTGACAAATCAAAATATAATAACTGTGATGTTTCTCAGTTGAAAATTCCTATTAAAGTTTTTTAGTAGAATTTTTGCACAAATTTTTGCCAAAGTGGTTATGCCAGATTAAAATAAATTCCTTGCAGTTAAACCCATTAAATTAAAAACATCACGAACCTAATAAACTGGACATAATGGGATCACATTTATGTTCATCACTCTGTCTACATCCCTTACTTAAGATAAGCTTTAAATCACTTCAAAATTGGTACAATGCTGAGCTAATAAACTTTTATTTCACAGGTTTACTAACAATCCATCAGTTTCATAATCCAACAGCTCAATTGAAAATGATCAACTGGATTGTCAGATTAGATAATTTCTTTAGCTGTTCGCACTGGAAAAGGTAAAAGCTTACAGCTAAAGCAGAGTAAAAGGATAATGCAAAAAATATCCCTAGACCACAATCCTACAAAAATATTAATTGACATTACATCCTGTTAACGTAACAATCAATTCACTGAAGGTCCTCCACCACAGTGATGGTCTTATTTGTGTACTACTGATATTAAAATACAAGTAATTAGTTTTTCATTATTTAAATTCAATAAACACACAAAAACATACTTATTGAACATAAAATTGAAAGACACTGTATCCATTTGTTATTCAACTAGTGAAGATCATTTTTAAAATGTTGCTAAGTAACATTCAGAAAACAACTCAAACAAAAATTCTAGTCATTGTTTTACAATATTACTGACCATTCAAAAATTACATTTGCATATGAGCTATTTCATTTCCAATAGGATATTGACCAGTTCAGCTCTTCAGGACTTGAGAAGTCACCTTTGAACATTATTTATTGCAACGATGATCAGTGAAATGTATTTGAGAATACCCTTTCTGTGGTCTACTTGTCCTTAAATTAACTGTTGTCAGATTAAGGATTGTTATAATCAATAATATAACCCTCTTTTGTTATCAGGTGTTGATTTCGAAATTGTAAAATGCAATATTAGGTATGTCATTTGGACTCTTAGTGGCCTGCAATACGAAACAGAAATATGCTACCATTGGAGGTAAAAAAAATCATACAGACAGGTTCAGAGTCACCAAAACCCACTGAATAATCACATCCATGCATCTTCCATGCCATCAATATTTTATCCAACCATCAAGCCATGTAAGTTATGTTATCAAACAATAAATGTATTTGTACTTAGTTATTTTATCAAACCATCATGTATTTGTAATACATTTTGAAAAACATGTTAAAATCTGATATATTTTGCTTTAACCAGACTTTTTTCCTTTGATTTATGACCTATCTACTTCTTATCACTGAAATCTCTGTTTTTCTGTTTTTTTTTCTGATTCATTTTTCACCAAATGTTTCTGACAGATCAAATGCATTTCCTATTATTAAGTCTTTTTCAGACAGGTGCCTCTCTGGGTTCTACAAGTATTTCATTAACTCCTACGTATTCTGGCTGTGTCACAGCATACAAAACAGCATTAGCAATGTCTGTTGGCTCTAAAATTTTACAAGATGCACTTCCATCATATTTTTCTTGAGCCTAAAATGAGACCAATTAAGCATAATTTACAAATACTGTGTTAGGCAGATAACAAAATAGTTTTTAATTTATTTTATTTTTAAATTTCACATTTTGAAGGGTCCATTAAATTTATCATATATCCTTCTGGTGAAACCCTGTTAACAATTGGTGTGCATTTCATAACTGAGCTTACATAGTTTTTTAATCATCTATACAATTACCTGTTAAAATAATCATATATTTTCTCCAACTCCATAAAATTATTCTGTGTAAGGAAATATTCTACAAAATTAATTATCAGTTAACACTTTCGTCCCTGAATTAAGATTTAAAAATGCTCAGTTTTTGATTCTTTGCAAACTTATGCAAATATATGCAAATGAGTTGCAGTGATGAAATGATTTTCCTACAGCAGCTATATGAAATAGTAAGGAAGAAGGGGTGGGATGGATTAGGAGGGGGTGGGTTGTGGGCCCAACCTCTGATCATAGCTGTAAAATGGCCATTTCTGGCAATTTTTAGGACATTCTGGATGCCATGGAAACCTGCAGCAAAGATCCATGCACTTCTGACTGTGGCTTCTTGCAGAATGTACTTCAGTCCTCCCAACTATGCTGTGAAAGTGCAGCAGAGGTGTAACTGTCCTCTCAGCTGAGGTTAAGAAGCCCCCTGAGGCCAAAAATGACATTTTTTGGCAATCTTTTTACTTTAGAGGGGAGCAAAATTCCAAATTTTTAAAAAAAAATATTTCACAAGGTCTGACATGTGCATTGGCCTTGGGTCTTGTGACAAAACAAAAACTAAAAGGATTGTGGCCATAACTGTAGGCCTCAGAGGCCCAAATGACAGCCTACCACAAGCCTAAAATGCCATTTTGCAGCCTTTTTGACATATTGGGGAATATTTGATGAGCTTGTAAGCAGCAACTTAAAAATGTTTATCTTATTGGGTTAAAAATCTTTCAGCCACAATATTTGGCTTTCAAACAAGCCCATTACAGTTATATTTCATAGTGTCTGGGGGCCCTGGGGTCCCAACGTGAAAAAATGACCCATGATGCCTCAAGGCATTGATCACCTGGAAAGGGTTAAACAGTTGATTCTTCAAGGTCAGAAGATCATGTTATGTTGTATTTGTTATTATCTGCATATCATGCAACAACTTAGGAAGTTAAAGGAGAAGGTACGTTTAGCCCCATATTTGGCCCAAATTTTAGATTTTGTGACACAATAATAAGTTGCTGTAAAAATGCTGAATAATAATTGTGTTTTAATAATTCATTCTTTTTCTTCTTTTCTTTTCATCATTTCGACAAAATGAAAGGAAATGTCTGAATATTTTGCCAAGAATTCAACATTTTCGGTAAAAATACTCAAATTTGGAGATGCTCTTTGCAAAATAGATATGATCGCACAAAAACATCACGAAGATATTTTAACCAAAATTTGTACTTGATAGATCTTCAATTAGGCAAAGTTTGGTTGTGATATTTTTGTGTGATCTATATTAAAATAAAAAAATAGTATTAAATATTGCACCAAATTAATTAACTTCTTAGTATTTTCACATTTAAAGAATTTTCTTTGTGTCATGTGACCAACGAGAACTAATTAAACTCAAAATTCTATTGGATTTTCTTTTTATAGACATTCAATACAAAAAAATGGGTTTTTAGTCCCTCATCCTTTGATGCAGTTGGTGTTTGTACTTTGTACGACAGATGGATTGATTATAATGTTGAATTAACAACTAAAGCCAATAGGAAATAAAAACTAATATAACAGATGGATAATATCTTCGGATCTTTGTTAAGGTTTTGTAAAATCACCCAAAAAATAATGTTTTTGTTGTTAGACTCTAAAAGTGAGTGGACAAAATTGTTAGAGTTATACCTCTTTATCTGTGGAATGACTAACTAATTCTGTCCTGACATCACCTGGTTGTATACATGTGACTCTTATTCCACTTCCACATACTTCCTGTCGTAAAGCTTGGGATAATCCTTCGACAAAAAACTTGGTTCCTGAGTAGACTGCTAATCCTGGAAAACCCTGTAACAAAAAATTAACAATAAAAGGTCTGATAAATTTCTTATGTTTTACAAGTATTTTTATTTCAAGAGGCAGCATGGCCAACTGGAGGCTCCATTGAGCCTGTATTTGCTTAATGAGAGCGACTAAAATAGACCATCAGTTGATCTACATCATTTATTTTTATTATCTTAGTAAACTATACTGTAGTGGATATTTTTTATAAAAAACTATATGCAAATGAGGATTCCATATGGTCTTATTGGTTTACGGTAATATTTCCTATGAGGTTTGTTTTCAAATATGGAAGGAAACATAGTTTGACTGAAATAACTATCTTGGTTTTTCTGAAGAACCAATTAAACCGTGTCAATCAAATAACCATCAAAAGCATTGTTCAATAAAGATAAAAAAGTTATTTAAATAATATTTACAAATGTGATTTATAAATTGTGCATATCACGTTTATGATATTAATTTCCTATATGTATCTAGTATATCAAAACAGCGATAAGAAGTCACTAAGTGTTTTAAAAATTTAATTCTAATTTGAACTTCCAATGTTTTGGCCCTTTTGCATACCTGATGAAGGTAAATTCAGAAAAGTGCTTTGCATGCTGAAAAGTTGTTAATAATTTAAAATAATATAAGGGTTACCATCTTTCTGGCATTTGTTCCATATCCATTATTTTTATAACTTAATAAAAACTTTTAATTTTCTTAGTGCTCTGTGGGGGCAGTGAAAGGCTTTCCTGTGCTTAAGGAGTATGTTCTAATGTTTGTATTTATCGAATATCTGTCTTAAAGAAAGTGATCAATTTCCTTTTTTTTTGTTCATTGGAATCTTGATCTTCATACATTAATTTAACGTCATCACACACATCTCAATTTTGTTCATTTTGGCATGTGTGCATTATTTTGTTACTGTCTAGAAATGTAAGAATGTTTTATAAATATAACTTTTATTTAGACATCCAATGTTTGGCCCCTGACGTACCTGATGAAAGTTTATCCAGAAAAGCGATTTGTACGCAGATAAATTGTCAAAAAAATTTAAAATAAATGGGTTGTCATTTATCTGACATTTGTTCCACTGACTTCCACATCCTATATTTTTATAATTATCATCTTCCGCCTGTACTAGCGTAAGCTGAAGGTTGTTTTTGTGATTAACTTTTTATTTATAAATAAGAAAATAAAATAAAGTGTAACAGGCCTTAAGAATTTTTCGATTGACTGAATGATGCAATTTCAGGACAAGAGCATATTAAAAAGTGATGACGAAAAATGAGTCAAAATTTAATGTCAAATTGCTTAAAAATATTTACTTAAGTATACAGAGTGTTATGATTTTGATTTTTTATAATCAGAAAGACCTGGCTTACAGCACAGGGTAAGATAGATAGTTTTGAATGGAATGACTTGTAAATTTTTTAGTTTGTTATGTATGAAATAAGTCATTTTTACAGCAAAAAAACAAGAATGATTAAACACATAAATCATGAAATCTAAGCTTTACAGATCTTCAGAAGCATACATATTTCTTTTTTTTACTTTATTAACATTTTCTAATAATTGTTGTTATGTTATTTTCATTTCATCAGGAGATGAGGTAGGACCCAAGAAGCAAAACTTTCTCATTTTCGTTAATTTCCATTATTTTTATTTTAGTCAGACATATTATTTTTATTATTAAACTGTCAGAATATGTCAACTTAGTAACACTGGAATTGAATCCAAACAGTTGTACAAAAAATTTTTCTTAAGCCTATAAAACATATAGGCCATCACCATATAATGAACACACAAGGACTTCAATAGAAGCAAACCTGCTTATATATAAGTCTTCAACAAAATTAAAAAGCAGAAAATGTCACAAAATTTGATCTCTATCGTCCAGGAAACAATAAGGATAAAAAAGAACATGGGGTTGTGAATATCTTAGCCTCTATTAACATTCTTTGTAAACTATATCTTTGCTTGATTAATTGAATGTTGCTTAACACACAGCGGAAAATATTTGATGCATATTCAGGACGAGAGCATATTTAAGAATGATGATGAATGAATAAACCTGCTTTATAACACTTATAATATTTCAAAGCTGCTGTTCATCAAAACAAATAGGTTGATATGTACTTGCACAGATAAGGACAAAGGCCATAAAGGCCGTTTCTATATTGAACAAAATATCCCAAAATATTTATTATTATTATTATAGAAAATGTTACATTATTTTATAAATATATACCCTGTTGTTTTGTTGAAATGACAAAAATTATAGACGAATAAATTATAAATGATTAAAATACCATTATTAAAAAGCATTTTCACAACAACTTATTCATGTGTCACAAAATCTAAAATTTTGGCCAAACATGGGGCTTAAGGTACCTACTCCTTTGTCATACAAGTATTGTTATAAAAAGTGTTTTCTCAGAATTATACCTAAATTCCTCATCTTCCTGCAACATCTGGTTTATTTCATATTTTAGATATTTTGACAAGATAACATCTGATTGAAATTTATTTCCCTTGTTTTTCTAATTAATCAATTGTTTTTTTCTAGGAAAAAAATTCTAAATAGATAAGATTGTTTGTATTTAAGTTTAACCATTGTTCCTGTTAACTTATCAATCATTTTAGGAAGTGACCACACCTTATTTTAACATTTGAAAGCTATTTTAACATGGCGCACTAAAGACTGTATATTAATCACTTGGTAAAACTAACCCATGTTTAGTGTTTAAGTGACAATCAATGAATGGTCATGTACAGACCAAATTCCCATATTCTCTTTCATATAAACAACATGGACATATTATATGTCATGCTTTATTAAGCAGATTGTTAAAAGGGGGACCATCAAACTGTAAGGGGTTTTGTCTGTACCCATTCAAATGCAATTGCTTACCAAATGTCAATATCCTTGACTACTGAAACATTGATATGTGCAAAAACTTTATCTCATCACTAATGCTTGAATGCGGTGTACAGCTAAAAGATGAGTAGAGATTTTGGCTATAATTAAGATATCACATATCAAAGGCTAAGGATCTATTGTAAATTTTAAACAACACTTGAATTAGGTAGCGATTTTTGACTGTAATAATTAAGATACAAATCGAACATCAAGGGCTTAGAACCACTAGATCGTAATGTACTAAACTTGGTGCAAAAGCTAAACATGTTCTTTCGCCAATGACTGAGTGGTCACTTATAAATATGCAACTTCATACCAAATAACAAGGGTTAGCATTCTCTGGAAGGTGATGAAATGAACTTAAAGATTGCTCGACCATAACAGATAAGGTGAGGAAATGGATAATTTTTTGCATCATTTTTAAGGTCAAAACAAAAAAAAAGATTTAAGTTAAAGGCTAAACATAAAAGTTATCTTGTATTCGTTATCTATTTGCATTATGTCAAGTTGCCTTTATTTTTAATTGATTATTTCCAGAAATATGTTTTTTTTTCATTAACAAAGGCATTTTTATCCTAAAAATTATTCGAATATTTCAAATATGATAAACCATGTAAAATAACCTTCTCCTTTGATCTCCATTGTCCAGAAAAACAATCAAGAAAAGAAGAATATGGGTTGTGAATATCTAAGCTACTAAATGTATAAGCAGCCACCATAAATTATGTTCTTGCTTCAGTAAAACACTTCTAATATTTTCTAAGCTGTTGTTTATCAATAATGTTTTTTTGTACTTGTACAGAAAAATTGTCATACAAATGAAATTGTAAAGAGTGTTCTCAAAATTATATCTAAATTACTCATCTTCCTAAAACATTTGGTTTATGAAAAGGAATTCGAAGGTACCAAACGGGCAGACAGAAATCGTTAAATCAGAAGACAGACAAGACAATGGCCAACAAAATGATTGATTGACTGATTGTTGTTTAACGTCCAGTGGCAAATAGTTCATGCATATTCAGGACGGAAACATGTTAGCAAACAATAAATCAATATGTAGACTGTAACAAAGGGACCGGTAAGG
>JAULBM010330725.1:0-13042 GCA_032357055.1 Geukensia granosissima
AGATTGCTCATTTCGTCCAGATCTGTCAACAAACATGGCTGCCATGGACGATTCTTGTTTCTTATTGGCTGATACATAAAAAATCTCCTCCTCTGAAACCACTTGGCCAAATGGATTAATATTTGGTATGGAGCATTTATGGAAGGTCCTTTATAAAGTTTCCTCATTTCATCCTGATGGGACAAAAAACATGGCTGCCAGGGACGATTCTTTTTTCTGATTGGCTGATACATTAAAAATCTTCACTGAAACTTCTTTGCCAAATGGCAGGTGAGCGATACAGGCTCAGCCTCCTGAGCTTCTTGTTTTTTAAATGTTGTAAAATATGTCACATTTTCTCAGGAACCACACAGATGGAGCTTTACCATGGAGAACTGTAAAGAATAAAACAGTTGGAATTGTGCACCTTTATTTTGCTGGAACTTAGACATTTTTAGTACACCTTTACAAAAATGAAGGTATAATTGCCTTGTCATCCGCACTGTGTCCAAGTTTATATTTATTTAGTGACTTCACCAGGATGGTGTATTGGCCATTGGGTGTTACACACCATACTGGTATGAACCTAAGGAAAAGGAATTTGAAGATACCAAAGGGGCAGACAGTCTTTAAGTCAGAAGACCATGGCCAACAAATGAAACGAAAGACAAACAGAACACACAACACTACACTGAAAACTGAAGCTGGAGTAACATGAACCCTACAAAAACAAGGGTGTGTTCAGGTGTTCCAGAAGGGTAAGCAACTCCTGCACCACTAGTGGCACCTTTCCTGTTACTCAGTAGTCAAAGCCAGTGTATAGTCACAATCGATGTTGGTCACAACCGGTATAGAAACTCATTTGTAGTAATGACAGTTCTTAGATATTCATTGTCATCTGTGAAATGGATATTTTGTACTGGTCAACCAAATCATGATTGCTACCGAAAAAACTAATGGAGTGATGACTAATCTTTCTCTGAGAAACCCTTGGCTCAGTATCTTTTCTGTTAGCTGTTTACCTCTATCAATAAAATCCTGATAGGAAGCGCAAGCCCTGAAGTAGCGTATCAATTGATATATATACACTTCATATGCAGGTGCGGCTGGAATGTTGCTAGACATGAACAGAAAGTGTACGATCGGAAAATCAAAGTCATCTTCTTGTTGTAAAGTTTTGATATGTTTTATTCTTTGGATTTCAAGTTTAATGGGATAGATGAGGTCAACATAGTCACCAAAGGAGTAGGTACGTCAAGCCCCATATTTGGCCCAATTTTCGATTTTGTGACAATAAAAATTTGTTGTGAAAATGCTGTTTGATAATCATCTTTTAATAATTCATTACTTTTTCTTGTATACTTTTCGTCATTTTGACAAAATGAAAGGTAATATTTGGTTATTTTGACAAGAATTAAACATTTTCAGTAAAAATACTCAATTTTTCGAGGTGTTTTGTTCAAAATAGATATGATGGCACAAAAACATCACGAAGATATTTTAACCATACATTTGTACTAGATAGATCTTTCTTTGTGCAAAGTTTGGTTGTGATGTTTTTGTGTGATCTATATTAAAAGACAAAATAGTATCAAATATTGCATCAAATTAATAAATTTCTTATATTTTCACTTTAAAAGGATTTTCTGTGTGTCATGTGACCATTGTAGAACTAATTAAACTAAAAATTCTTTTGGATTTTCTGTTTATAGACATTATTCAATACAAAAAATATAAAATAATAGATATTAGCAAATTTTTATTTTTTAGCCAAATTCTTGGGCGAAAAATGGGGCTTAACAACCCTCATCCTTTAGAGTTCTTCAGTGAAAGGACATCATCTATATAGCAGAATGTGAAACCAAAACTTCTCTTTCTTCTTTAGAAGGCTCTGTATAAGTCAGCTTCATATGAATAAAGGAATAAATCAGCGAGAAGGGGTGCACAGTTTGGTGACTTTAATCTCCAGGTCATTCAGGATCATTATTTTTTAACTTTTTGAAATTAGTTGTTTTAATTAAAAGTTATTTCCAAGTTTTAGTTTTCTCAAAATTCAGAATCTATTCTTTATTACTAATTGAAACTTTTATGAAAGTTGCATAAATGGCAGTTCCAACTTTGGTTAATTTCCTGGAAGACTCGCCCCTTGTATATTTAGAAAATTTGCTCGCCTCGAGTGCCGAAGGTCGTGGGTTTGATCCCCGGCCGGGTCAAGCCAAAGACTTTAAAATTAGTATTTGCTGCTTCTCCGCTAAGCACGCAACATAAAGGAGTAAGAGCAAAAAGTGATTGACCTAGAGTCAGAATAAAGTGTCTGGGTAAACTGGCAAGTCTTCCTGCAGACTTGCTTTCTTGAGCTAGTACGTAAAAAAACCGGGCTCGGCATGTTGGTCTGGTACAAAGCAGTGTTCATCATCATCATTCATTAATATGCTCCCGTCCTGAATATGCATGAAATACTTGCCACTGGACGTTAAGCAACAATCAATCAATATTTAGAAAATTACCTAGCAACTTTACCTAAAAGAAATTTCTTCATATGACATCCTTTGATTAAAATATATGGCAATTCCAGCTTTTCTTTCTAAATTTTCTGTAAGTCTCTTAGACACGTTAACTTTGCAACTATACAAAAATGTATTCTCAAGACAAATTGCAATCATATGGAGATTTAAGATAAAATATATGGCAGTTCCAACTTTGGTAAATTTGTTATATTTAAAAAAAAATACTTGCCAATATACACTTATATACATAATCATATTATCATTGGCAATCACAAGGAGTCTTGATTTCGAAATCTGGAAATTCCAACTTTGGTAAATATCCTGGAAGTCTCCTAGATTAATTACCTTTTAAAAATGTATCTTGCAACCATATTGAAATGGAATCAGAATTTTAAGGTAGTTTATTAAGTTTAGTTTTTTTTTATCTCAATTGAGAAAAAAGACGGCCACCACTGATGACCCTTTTTTCTGATTGGCTAATACAAAATAAATTTTCCATTCGATTTTGATGTATTTTTTATTGTTCACCTTTCATATGTCAAGGTGCTGCAGTTGTATCGTGCTGCTTTGGCAAAACCCCTCACTTTGATGTATGCAAATTCTGTCATATTTTCTTAGGAACCACACATGTAGCTTTAGTTGACCAACAAAAACCACATTACTATGGTCCTGAGAGATTTAATCTTGATTAATTGACAGAAACAACTTTCACAAATGTAAATTCGTCTTTATTAAAACAAAATCTTTTTTTACATGGTCTTGACAGGAAATGCAAATGTTTTACCCAACCTACTCTTTAATTTTAGTGATATAAGAAACGGTAACTTGACCTAAAGCATTAATAGTTTATCAATTATACTTAATCATATTTTGCAATACACATACATGTAGGTTTCATGCACATTCATATTTCATCAGAATAATATATTTGCTTCGCTGGCTTTTGTGTGTAGAAGTCTCGAAAGTCTTAATGATCTAATGAAAAAAGTTTTGCAAATCACCTCGAGCACTGTGGTGTAGTTTCGATGTATTTGCAGAAAAATAAACTGTACAAGACATCTGGGTTACTAACAAAAAGTGGCACTATAAAATCATCGTTAGAACACTTGTCAAGTTGGGGCTGACCAACATTGTAGATATTTTTGTTCATGTACAGTAACTTCACGCCTGCAAAAATTCGAAGGGAGTCGCACATCAACCTTGTATTCTTTCTCTTTGTTTGGCAGAGCGACATATAAGAATCATTGTTCTGCGTCGCTTTGCGTGACGTTTTGTTAAATTTTTCTCAGCAACCATGCAAGTTAGCTTCCTGAAATTTTGCACAGACCTTTTGGTATGGTGAAGTGTATCGTGTAAGGCAGTTTAAAGTTGTTCACATTTCCACTTCCTGTTTGCCAAAACTTCAACCGGTATCTTATCAAACTATCAATGTAGTTCTGTGAATGTTATGAACATCTTCAACTCTGCATCTAGACCCAGACGTAGCCACGGTCCTCAACGTCACACGCCACCCCCTAATGATCTCATTGACCTGCTTACATTTGAACATAAACCCCTAGGTATGTCTCACATTTGAACGAAACTATATCCCCTTCCTTTTCTCAAAACTTCATTCTTTGTATAATCGTGTTTGGATACACCTGTTAAAAATCAAAATGAAAGTATATACAGACTTACAGACGTCATAATGGATATTGACAATCACAGGCTTCTTTTCAAACCAGTTACTTTTAAGAAAGAAGAACCAAAAAAAACGGTCGTTTCTTAAACTTTTGTTCACTAACAAAGGTCTTAACAGAAAAAATTTAAGCAATATCCTCCGTCAGATCTAAAATTCCACCTTATTTTAAAGATCATTCTGTACCAATCATTTCATATACCTATACCACACCTTTTGCAACCAAGGTTTTCAAGAAACTCAGCATCGACGACTACAAGTATAAACCTCCCGGACTGCACTTTTGAAAGTTCCATTCAAATATAATCCTGGCGGCCTCGTGATTACTGGTGACCTGAACATTGTCTAAAACATTTCTCTACGAAATGTGTTTGCAAAAGGTTCAAAGTTCTGTGAGTCTCAGTTCATAAACTGGAAGTTTAATTTCAAGATCCTTATGGATTCGGTCGAGGATTATGCAAGACAGTGAGCGAAGGGCAAAGGAGAGGAACTAGATTCCCTTTCAGAATGGATGAAGGCTGTGAAGTCGTTGATACAAATACGAATACAAGATAAAAAGATCTATGAGTACATAAGCGAAATCGGTCTTCAAAAATCCGAGTGTTGCCAGACATCTCACTGAACTATATGACAAATATATTGTCGCCCCCGCCGATAAAGCCCCTAACAACATTGTTTGTTTGTAAATCACTCTACATTGACTGCTTGATAAAATAATTCGGTATTGACAGTTCACTTGGCAACCCAACATATACCCGAACGACACTTACCAAAGAAGAAATCCCTGACAAACATCGGTCAGTTTTGGTCTTCTTTTGGTATTTCAACTAAAAAGGAGGAACTCGATCTTCCTTCACTTTACTTGATTCCAAAGCTTCACAAGTGTCCATAAAAGCAAAGTTACATTGCAAGGTCTGCCAAATGCTTCACAAAACCTCTTTCAAAGTTACTGACAGTTATTCTATTAGCAGCAATAAACATTTGATTTTCCACCCTGTATATTACTATTCCACATTCAAAACAAAAAAGAAAAATTAAGAGCTTTAATTAACCTCTGTTTTGTTAAAAAGGCAGATACAAATATTTGGTTCTAGGGAAGTGCAAACATTATTTTGGTTTTCACCACTCCGATTCTAACAAAAAGAACTCCGAAGAAGATGTTTGCGGAATGCTAGATTTCTTGACTGACAACATTTTTGTAATGTTGACGGAGGTGTTTTTCAACAAACTGTCGGCATTCCAATGGGGGCCAACTGTGTACCACTTCTAGCCGATTCATTGCTTTATTCCTATGAAGTTGACTTTATACAGAACCTTCTGCTGGGAGTAGAGAAGTTGGCTTAATCCCTTGGTATCACGTTCGATGCCCTTTAACTGAATAACTCTAAATTTTGTGACTATGTTGACCGCATCTACCACATTGAACTTGAAATCAAAGATACTACAGAAACAGAAAGGTCATCTTCACACCTAACCTTACACCTAGAAATTGACAGTAATGGCGGGTTAAGAACAAAATTTTATGAAAAGGGAGATGACTGTGATTTTCCGATTGTAAACTTTCCGTAAATGTACCAGCATACGGAGAGTATATTTCTCAGTTGATACGCTATTCTAAGGCTTGTGCTTCCTATCATGATTTTATTGATAGAGAGTTGTAACTGAAAAGAAAGCTATTGAACCAAGGGTTCACAGGGAAAGATTAGAGTAATCTCTCTGGAAGTTTTTCAGTCGCCATCATGATTTGGTTGACCAGTACGAAATATCCATTTCACAAATGACAATGTTTACTGAGTAACACGACGGGTGCCACTAGTGGAGCAGGGATTGTTTACCCTTTCGGGGCACCTGAACTTACCCTGTTTTTTGTAGGGTTCGTGTTACTCCAGCTTTAGTTTTTCGTGTAGTGTTGTGTATTCTATGTTTGTCTTTCGTTTCATTTTTTTGGCCATAGTCTTGTCTGCCTTCTGACTAAACGATTTCTGTCTGCCCTTTTGGTATCTTCGAATTCCTTTGAAAATATTTGGGCCTATGCGACACGTCTATTGAGGAAGACCCAATGCCAAGTTTCATATTATATTCGTGTTCAGGCCATAAATTTTGACATACAAACCATATTTGGCAAATAGAAGTAACACCATTTCACGTCATTCATGACCTGATTATGACCTTGACTTTTGACCTCAAGGTCAAATTTATCAATTTTTTTTTATCACCTGGCCAACGGCTAAATTAATAAGTTGTTAGATCCCCTGGCCAAAAGCTAAGTGGGCTTTTATTATTACACAAATAAATTTCCCCTGCAACCATTTGGCAATATGGAACAATATTTTACATAAAGCATAGGTCATACAAAAATTCCACATTTTGTCAAAATCGAAAAAAAAAACAGTACGCTGATGACAATTTTTTCTTTATTTGATTGACTAAAACAATATCATCTGAAACTGCTATGTTAAATGAAACGATTTTTTACATTTAGTTGTTTATATTGCCCCATTCTTGAATTGTCCATTCTAGATAGACTGACTGGATTTTCCCTCTTTTTTGATATTGCCCAGTGCCTGGATTATCCATTCTAGGTAGACTGACTATGGGATTATCTGTGACACATTGACCTTCGGATTTCTTCCTCTTGTTTTTGATATTGCCTTGTCTCTGGATTACATGTATCCATCCAAGATGGAAATACTTTCGGTTTTCTCCCTCTTGTTTTTGATATTGCCCAGTTCCTATTGCCTCGTGTATGGATTATTATCCTAGATAGACCAACTTTCGGTTTCTTCCTCTTGTTTTTGATATTGCCCCGTCTCTGGATTATCAATCCTAGATTGACTGACCTTCCGGCTTCTTAAATTCCTAGTGCCTCGTGCCTGGATTATCAATCCTAGATTGACTAACCTTTTCTGCACCTGTATTATACATCCTAGTTGTACTACCCTTCGGATTTCTTCCTTATGTTTTGATCCTCTTCCCTGAATTATCTTAGATACACCGAATTTCTTATTTCTTCTTTTTGTTTTTCATATTAGCTCATCCCTGGATTATATATCCTAAATTGACTAACCTTCAACTTTCTTTCTCTTGTTTCTGATGTTGATGATACATTTTTGTCGATTTTAATACTGAACGCATATTAACAACAGATCGAGCTAAATTTTGAGTATGCCCCTGCCTATTAAATCTTAACCCTGTAGCGTCAATTTCCGTCAAAGATTTCGTGTTGACGTATGTTGGATTAATTATTTATTTGATCTGAAGCATTATCAGGGTGGTTTGTACAGTATCTATAGTACACAGTTTTCATATTATATATCGTTTGAATTCTACTTTTTGCCGCAGCTGGGGATGTAGTTAAAATTCAGTTGAACTTAAAATAATATTTCCCCATTGTTTGGAATGTTAATTCTGTCGACTTTGCAAAATTGTTTCTTTTGTTGGTGCAATTAACAAACGTTCTAGGCAAACAAGACATGTTTTGGGAATATTCATGACGGATACAAGATGAAATTTTAAGAATACAGTTGAATTATATTCTAGCTATAACACTAAAGTTTGATATTTATCTATTAAAGCATGCCATTTTTAACCAGATTTTTTTCAATTTTAAATAATTAATATAGAGGGGTAATGGGAATTATTGTGTGCTTAGAATAACTGAAATTACAGCTAAAGGATGACGTGCGGCAAAAATAGAATTCTAACAGTATATAATATGACATACTTCACAGCTGAACTTTCAATATATTTTCACTTAAGTCGTGGCAGATACCGTTTGGGTTACATTAGTGTTTTGTTTAAATATATTTTTGTTGTTACATGCGTTTTGTTTAAATATCTTTTTGTTGTTTTTGTACGCTAACATTTGTTTGAACAGAACTCCTCATCCAATTTGTCATTTCTTTACAGTATATAAGTAAATATATATTTTTGTTAATATAGTTAAATGATATCAAATTAATATAAAATTCTGAAAAGACGTTTATTATACAGCATTTTCACAACTACTTATTTTTCTGTCTCAAGCCTAAAATCTGACCAAAACTGATGCTTAACGCACTTACTCCTTTTTTATTTATTTGAGCAGAGAATGACATATTTCTTTGATAGTATTGATGTATGTACCGTGTCAGAACACAATGAGACAGGTCTCAAAACTGTCAACATGAACATCACAAAACCAGGCATATAATGTAAACAACACAATGTGAAAGTCCAACTAATAACAATGAATCGTGCTTAAACATAGTTGAATAAAATGTATGTATGAACTGATTAACTCATAAATTAGCACAATGTTGGCTGTTTTCTTGCCTCCTTTTCAGTAATCGTAGTGATTCTGATGAAGAAGTCACGGTTTTGTATTGAATATAATCATCTTGCAACCATCTTTAGTGAAGTTCAAGACATTCAAATATCGATAAGTATGCCATCGATGTAAGCCCGGGTTGTCTGTGAAGAGATGATAATTATTTAAGTTCGTTTATATGTTTTGGAAGTAGAAAGAGTGAACGGTTTCTTAAATAACAGGATGTCCTAATATGTCACACACTTAGTTGATGACATTAAAAAACTCTTAACCACATATGTTGCAGACGTTTATAGGAATGTTTTTATCAGTCTCGGCGTCTGAGGGAATAGGAGGAAAGAAAATCGGCTGGATGCCAAACTGTTTATTCAGCACATCATTTGTTCCGTGCAAAACACAGTCTTTAAATATAGGTCATTTCTTCAAAGAACAAATGTAAATCTACCCTAGGTATTTTGTGCGTTTTCGTGATTTAACACAAAAAATGGAAAAAAGTGTTTGGATCTTTTCGTCCAAAATGAAAAGTTGTGTTTTGTAACACCTTACAGTTCATCGTTACATGTTATTAGCTATCTTTTACAGTTTTTGAGATATAAAAAAATATATGGTGGTAGATCTTCATAAGATAAACATTTTCTCTATTACATGTTATCAGATATCTATTACAGTTCTTGAGATCTAATCAAAAATAATCAAAATATACAGTTGCTAAGGATTTTCATAATGTTGCTTAGGACATTGAACTTTGGCCTTGATGCCGTATTATGAACATATTATGCTGAAAAAAAAATGGCAATTTAACTTTTCTTTCTATCTCCTACTGTTTTTGAGATAATTGCAAAAAAACTAAATTGGGACCCCGAAAACGGTTTTCGGACCCTAGATCCTTAACGGTTGGTCCAATAATTTTTGACCCAATATAGCAAATGTAGATCTTGATAAGATACACATTTTCTCTATAGCATGTTGTCAGCTATTTATTACAGTTCTTGAGATATTACCAAAAATAATCAAAATTTTACGGTTGCTAAGGATTTTCATAATTTTGCTAAGGACTTTAAATTTTGGTCTTGGTGCCGTATTGTGGAACATATTAAGCTGAACAAATTTGCAATTTTAAGTTTATTTCTACCTCTTACCGTTTTATAGATATTTGTAAAAAAAAAACCTTGATTTCGGACTGCAAAAGCGGTTTTCGTCCATAATTTTGAACCCAATGTAGCAAATGATGATCTTAATAAGATCAACATTTTCTACATAGCTAAATAATATATAGATAATAAATATAATAGCTAAATACGGAACTAAACAGTTTAAAATTGATATAACATTTTCTTCTTCCTGTCTATATATTTTCCTGCTAATTCAATATTCAAAGCATCCGATAAGGAAACCAAGTTTTTTAAACCACGGTATTGATCAATGAAAGCACGTCCAATTGAATTTATTGTTTATATAATATTTGAAGTAAAACAAAACATGAGATTACGCAAATGCCAATTTAAAACTATATTGACAGGAAAAAGAAAATATTATAGCAAATATATACTGTTTAGTTCAGTATTGATCTATTTACAACAAATTCATCATAAGTACCAATGCAAACCTTATTTAAAGGCTTAGATTATATCCGTTACGGATTTTTATGAAAAATGAATGTTAAGACCATCTCAATAGTTTAAATTTACGAGCTGTATTTACCACGTTTCCGTAAAAAAATGGATGTGATATCCGGTTTTTCATCAAATGATTCCAAATACATTCAAATTTTGATATCAAATCTTAATATTTATAAAAGAAGTTATTAAAGGTTTGTAGAAGCGAAATCCTTGAGTTAATAATTTGTTAGTTAACAGAGATTGCGGTCATTAAAATATAAAACATCCATACAAACATTAGCATAACGAAACAGCTAGGAAATTTATACACCGTATGAAGGAGTCAAAGGAACGTCCTCGTCAAGGAAAGAAAATTAACAAATTAACAATTAACAAATCGGCCCTCTTGTCGAAAATTTTACCTCGTGAAATGTGCACATCTACGTACAAAATAAACATTTGAGGCTATTGTTTTTAGCTTTATCTAAGGTTAATTCCGTAGGATAAATCTCGGTGGAGTATTTGTTGAAATCTGAGTTATAAACGGAAAAGATGTCATCAAGGTCTCGGTTTGTATTGCTTAATTTGTCTATCAAATCGGATCTAGAATGATCTTCATGAAGTTTGGTCATAAACTGAGATTCATAACAGTTAAGAAACATATTTGCAATTAAAGGAGCACAATTTGTGTCCAATGGAATTCCTTTGACCAATCTATAAATGTGTTGCCGAATCGGATATGAATGTTATCAAGAGGAAACTGACAGCTCACAGGTCAAGCAAGTAATTCTTTTATATTTGTCTTTTTCGTCAGAGAAAAATTACATTTCTCTATTCTCTATTGCAGCAAATGTACACTTGTGATTGTTTTATCGAAACGCCATTCAATCAGAAAAAAGAATTTCTTTTTAATACGGTAATGTTGAATTCTACTATAAAGAGTAGAGAAATCTTAACTATCAACAGTTAAAAGGGATTTATCAAAAGCGTGTTATTTATCCAAAACTTGCAGTGATTTTTTACAAGTAAATTTCTATGGAAAGATTATAATTTAGAAAAAGACAACTAAGGAAATTAATAGTAAAATCCGTCTGAATAACATGAAAAATGAAACAGTTTAAGATAGGACCCAGAGGAAATTAATTATTAATTGTACGATCCGTCTAAAGCATATACCAAATGAAACTTCTGCAGTCCTATCTTAAACTGTTTTATTTAGAATGGGCTTCAGGTGGATCTTACAATGAATAACCTCTCTGGTTCTATCTTAACCTGTTTTATTTTGGCATTTAAAAATCCACTTCCACAGATACATGTCTTATGCACATACCAAATGAAACAGTTAACGATAGGACCCAGAGGAAATTAATTATAAATTCCGTCTGAATTAATTACCTTTGCAGTCATATATTAAACTCTTTTACTTAGAGTGGGCTTTAGATGCTATCTTAAAATCAATTTTTACCATTTATAATATCTACTTTCGCAGATACATGTAGGACCACACAGGAAATTATTTGTAAGATCCGTCTGAAGCCAATTCGAAATGAAACAGGAAATTATTTGTAAGATATGTCTGTAGCCCATGTCTAATAAAACAGTTTAAGTTAATAAATAGAGCAGCGCTCAAGGTCCCCGCCTTTTAGTATTGTTTTATGGAAACAACTTTTGTGCACAAGGCGTTCAACAGGGTTGAAATTGCATTCCGTATGAGGAGCTGTAGAATGTATTGGTAAACAAAACGTGTACCCATGAATTCAACCCCATCAAAATTGGATGAAAAATAAAAATTTCCTACTCGGCACAAAATGACACTTTTCAGCCCCTTTTGGCCCCTTGTAACTCAAAAAGGGCATGATATACAAAAAAATGTATAGGGGCAACTTTTGTTGCATTTTTTACAAGGAATCATTTGCAACAAACCGTATCTAAATCAGATGAGAAATAAAAATTTTTGAAAAATTGAATTGTTCGCCAACTTTGGTCTAATTTTTCTCGGAAACGGTAGGAAATAGGAAAAATCTGATGGAATACAAGTCTCATCTTTCTTTGAGAGGAATCCAATAAAAGAAATCCCATCAAAGTCGGATGAAAAATAAAAATTTCCTTCATGGCACAAAATGATCACAAAATACTTCAGCCCCTTTCGGCCCCTTGTAACTCAAAAATGGCATAATATACCAAAAAATGCATAGGGACAACTTTCATTGCATTTTTACAAGGATTCATTTGCAACAAACCCCATCGAAATCGGATGAGAAATAAAAAAAATTGAAAAATTGAATTTTTCGGCAACTTCGGTCTAATTTTTCTCCGAAACGGTAGGAAAAATCTGCTGGAATACCAATCTCATCTTTCTTAAAAATTTCCTACTCGGCACAAAATGGCACTCTTCAGCCCTTTTTCTGCCCCTTGTAACTCAAAAACGGCATGATATACCAAAAAATGCAAAGGGGCAACTTTCATTGCATTTTTTTACAAGGAATCATTTGCAACAAAACCCATCGAAATCGGATGAGAAATAAATATTTTTGAAAAATTGAATTTTTCGCCAACGTCGGTCTAATTTTTCTCCGAAACGGTAGGGAATAGGAAAAATCTGCTGGAATACCTATTTCATCTTTCTTTGAGAGGAATCCAATAAAAGAAACCCCATCAAAATCGGACAAAAAATAAAAATTTCCTACTCGGCATAAAATGACACTTTTCAGCCCCTTTCAGCCCCTTTGGAATTCAAGAACGGAATGATATACAAAAAAATGTAAAGGGGCAACTTTTGTTGTATTTTTCACAAGGAATCATTTGCAACAAACCCCATCGAAATCGGATGAGAAATAAAAAATTTTCAAAAATTGAATTTTTCGCCAACTTTGGTCTTAGTTTTCTCGGAAACGGTAAGAGATAGGAAAAATTGGATGGAATTCCTATCAAATCTTTTTCAAAGAGGAATCCAACGAAAAAAAAAACCATC